>JAABKJ010000892.1:0-32323 GCA_011634705.1 Andricus grossulariae
AATTTTTAACCAAATAGTTGGATTTTCTACCAGAAAGACGAATTTTCAACAAAATTATTAATATTCAACCAAAAAAAATGAACTTTTAAGAAAGTAGCTAAACTTCAAACCAAGGAGTTGATTTTTTTTTTATTTTTAACATAAAAAAATGATTTTTTAACGAAAAATGGAATAGTTGATATTTCAACAAAAGAGATTGTAATTCTAATAAAAAGCAGTCGGATTTAACTTACAAAGACAAATTTTTAACAACATACTTAAATTCTAATCTAGAGTAGATTAATTTTCAACTAAACAATTGCATTTTCAACCACAAAATTGATTTTATTCCAAAAAAGACGTATTTTCAACCCAAAAATATGACTTTTTAACTAAATAGTCGAATTTTTAACCAAAAGGACGATTTTTCCATTTAAAAAGACGAATATTCAACAAAGCAGCATTCTCGAAAAAAGACCACTTTTTAATAAAATAGTTCAATTTGAAAAAAAAAATTTTGAACTAAATAGTAGACTTTTTAAATAAAAGGAATGAATTTTGAACTAAAATAGATCGATTTTTAACCAGACAGCTACATTTTTAATCAGAAAATAGATTACATTTCTACAGAAACAGATTGATACATTATCAAACCAAAAATATGAATGTCCAACAAAACAGTTTAATTTTCAATAACAAAAAATTTAGTCAAAAAAGAAAAAAAAATTTTATCAAACTTTTGAATTATCATGCTAAAAAGACGACTTTTCAACAAAACAGTTGAATTTTCAACAAAGAAGTGTATACTCTTTCACCAAGATAAATGAACTTTTTTTCAGCCAAAAATAGTTGGATTTTTTTATTGGGTTCTAATAATTCAGTTGGAATTTAAGTGCGGAAAAATGAGAAAAAATACATAGTTAAAAATTTTTTGAAATAAAAAATATAATCGTTAATATAAATAAATAACGAGACAATTGCATTTTTTACCAAGAAAGGTGAAATTTCTATACAAAAAGGTGAATTTCCAAACCAAAAATATAAATTTTCAACAAAAAAGTTTAATTTTCAATTAAAAAAAAATTAGTTAGTCAAGAATGAAAAAAAATGTCGAACAAATTATTGAATTTTGAAGCCAAAAATAACAATTCAAGACCTATAAGTATGACGTTTTAACAAAATTGTTTAATTTTCAACTAAATAATTATATTGGGAACTAAATAATTAAAAAGAAAGAAAGCAATTCTTAACCATAAAATTTAATAAAATTAACTTTCAGCCAAAAATAGTTAAGCATGCATTTAAAATGAACATTGAAGTTCATTTTTAGTACTTGAAATATTTTATGACATTATTTTGATAATATTTTTAAAAATTGTCAACACTATTCACACTGTTTTTGATCTCTAAAGTGAGTCCGAGGTCTGTAATCTTTATTACAATGAAAGTGATTCGATTTAGTAAGAAAAAAAGGAATGGAATGAAAAAAAAGTGGCAAATTTTTAACAGAAATATTATTTATTTATTTTCCTTTCAGTGATAATGAGAAGATTTTGAAATAGTCAAAAGTAGATTCAAGTTTCTCTCCCAGATGGCTATTTATTCATATGTAAATAAGGCTCATCGGCTTATTATGTTACTATGATTCAGAGATTCTATTATGTAATGAAAATAATGCTAGTCGTAAAACGTGAACGTATAATTTGATTCAATTAATTCTATGAACTGAGAAAGCATCAAACTCATTGAAGTATACAAAGTTAGTCTCGGTAGTTTTCTCTCTCTTCTTTTCAAATTAACTTTTTGATTATGTAAAATTGAATTATTTAGTGAATACAGCTTAATAATAAAAATAAATTTTTATTCAAAAGCGTTAATTCATACTTTTTTTTTTTAATTTTAGCAGGAGTTATGGTTCCGTTATAAATTCTTTTGCTACAAAATTCAGATAATGTGTACTAGGGTGGTCCAAATTTTTTTTTTCTTTGAACTTTCATGCATATCGCCCGGAAATATGTTCGAATCCACACAACAATAATTCAATTTAAAAAAAAAATGATATTCAGAGGTGGCGCAAGCCCCATAGACATAATTGTTCAAATAATTTATTACTATTGTTAATAAGATTCTCTTCGAATAGTGCTAGAAAATTGAATTTTTTTTTGGTTAAATTTGCACTTTTTGTCCAATTTTCAATTAGGTGGAGGTAAATAATTAATTAAAGTTAACTAATGTAATTGCTTAGACCATTAATTATGGTTTATAACTACAATGAAACTCTGACATAGGGCTCCCTGATATAGTTCTTCCGAGAGTTGACGCTGCGCCGCGGGTATGAGTAAGAAGAGCTGCGGGGGCCTACCTAACTGCGTCATGACGTTGCGACAGTTCACTTTAAGCGGGAAGCACACACGTTTACATAACGACTAAGCACGATGGCGAGCTCGCGACGACCGGATCTGATTGGATTATTCTGTCTTTGGCATTAACAGCAGCGCCATCTGACACGCGAATATATATCGCGAAGTAGTGTCTCGAAGTTATGGGAGCAATGTTCATGAAAAAGAGCAGTGAATATCAATTCATTTTAATAAAAAATGTTATACTACGATTTAAGTATTAATTATTTACTATAAGACTTCTTGTTAATATTTAATTGAAATTCAAATTTCTTCTGTATTGGTGGCGCTGTCGTAGCTACCCGATAGGCTCTATAATTCGACAAAGAAAACACAGAAGAAGAAGTATGGGATAGACAGAGATAGAGAGAATATGATTGTTTCGAAACGAAAAGACCCGTCATCGGAACACAATCGAATCGTCTGTGTCTATTTCGCATGGTAGAAAGAGTGGTCCGATCCATTTTAAGCATCGAAATCCCACTTTTGTGTTTTATAGTATCTGTCAAACTGTCAAGTGTTGACGTGAGAATGGTGAAAACTGTATTTTTCGTGAACAGTTAATCTTATATTTATAAAAGTAAGAGATTTTCTGTTAAATAACTTTTTCGTATGTCTGGTTATGAAACTGCGTCATCATTATGCGCTATATACGCAAAAGTTCGTACTTCCCACAGGAAACTTTCTTCCTCATTTCCGTTAAATATTTAGTTTACCCTTGGCTCCGTATTAGAAAAACGATTTTCAAAATATTTTTTACAGCGCAGTAAAATCCACCGGAAACGGTATGTACGTCCCTGACTGTTTACATCCGGAGTGGAACTATCTCGAGTTAGTTCCCGCCCACCGTCAGCCCGAAAACCGGCACAGTCTCAGAGTTTCACTGTATCTTCTCTTGGAGCAAAGCTAGAAAGTTGCGGGTTTTTCTGAAATTTTGAGCTTTTCTTTGACTTTTTGTTAGGAACAAATAATGAATACATATTAATATTAATTTCAGCAATAAGACTCTTAGTAACTATTTCAAGGAAAATTTACATTTAGTATGATCCATATACAAAATTTGAAGAATATTTCAAATATCTGCTTTATTTCAGAAAAATATATTCACAAAAAAGAAAGAGACTGTTAATTTGCATTAATTATCACCTATCTGGTATTAATATAAATGCAGATAGTTATAAACAATAATAGTATGTTTAAACAATTATTTTTGTCAAATTTAATTAATTATTAAGTAAAATAGACAAATAGTGAAAAATTTCAGAAAAACCGCAACTTTCTACCATTAAGCAAAGAACATGTTGTTAGAAATAATAATTAATTGCTCAAACAATTATTTATTTTTACTTGAATTCATTATTACTTCACTCTAATTGAAAACTGGACAAAAAGTTAATTATTGGGGTTTTTTGGGATACTATAAAACAGACTTATGAGGGTGATATTTAAAAAGTAATATTTTATTCGTATTCTATGAATAAAATTTACAAACCCGTCTTTTTTGCTTATGGGAAATACGTGTTAATTTAAAAGAAAATGGATTTATTTTTGTATGGATTCCAGCAAATTTCCGAGCGATATGCATAAAAATTCGAAAAAAAATTTCCCATGCATTTTCGGACCACCCTAATGTGCACCCCACAAAGGGCTAAAGAAAATTGAACTGTTTTGTCAATATACTTAACATGCAAGTATCCTAATGGTTTCTCTTATTTCTAGTAACGACGCTTTTGCACGATTGTGTTTTTTGACCTAGGTCGATAAGCGATAAGCAATCGTAAATTTTTAATTTATTATTCTCGCGGCTAACCACAACCTAATTCACTTGGAAAAAGTGAAAAAGTGACCTATTTAAATCGAAAAAATAACCAAAGGTGAATAATTTCTAGCTCAATAAGTGACTTAATTCTTCTAAATTTATAAGCATTCAAAAGTATCCGATTCATAAGACTTCAAAACCATTCAAGTTAAATGTAGATGAAGTGGAAAACAATTTTTAAAATCCAAAAAATTGCATTGGTTTCAGTAAAATTTAAGTGATTGTATAGGAATTTAAGAGAAATGGGAAGAATTCGAGAAAGCTCATAAAGTTCAAGAGGAATTTAAAACAAAATCAAGTGAATCGAAAACAATTCCAAAACAATTCCAAAGACTAAGATTAATTAAGCAAAAACTGAAAAACAATCCATTGAATTAAGTAGAATTGAGTGAACTTGGAAGAATCCAAGTGAATTTAAAGAAATCCAACAGAATTCCAAAGAATTTAGGATAAATTTCAAATTAATTGCAATTAATTGCAAAAAATACTTTAAAATCTTTGAAACCCTACTAAATCCCTCACTGCTTGTAAATAAATACTTTAAAATCCATTAAAACATCATAAAATCCCACTAAATTCTATGGAATCTGATGATTTTCCTGAAATCCTGGAAAATTTATTGAAATACCTTGAAAAGTTTTAAAATCCCTTAATATCATTGAAACTCTTCGAAAATCTTATAAAACTCCTTGAAATATTTTTAAATGTCTTTCGAAATTCTAATAAATTCATTAAAGCCCTTTGCAATTTTTTTTTAAACCCTCAAAATCATTCAAATACTTAGAAATTCCTTCAAAATGTTTAAATCTATTAAAAATGCCTTGAAATCTTTAAAATACCCGAAAATATTTAAAATCTTCTGAATCCTCTTTTTAACTTTTTAAAGTTCTGGAAAATTCCTTGGAATTTTTAAAAATACCCTAAAATATTTCAAATCTTTCAAAATCTTTTGAAATACCTTGGTACTTTTTAAAGCTCTTAAAAATTTGTTGGAATTTTTAAAAATACCATATTTACTAAAGCTCTTGAAAATTCTTTACAATTTTTAAAAATACCCTGAAATTAAAACAATTTGTTGAAATCTCTTAAAATAATTGAAATCTATTGACAATTCTTCGGAATCTTTTAAAATACTCGAAAATATTTCAAATCCTTTAAAATATCTTGAAATCCCTTCAAATTTGTTAAAGCTCTTGAAAATTTTTTGCAATTTTTAAAAATACCCTAAAATCTTACAAATTTGTTGAAATCCTTCAAATAATTGAAATCTATTGAAAATTCTTCGGAATCTTTTAAGAAACTCAAAAATATTTCAAATCTTTTACAATAGTTCGAAATCTCTTGAATTTTGTTAAAGCTCTTAAAAATTTCTTGGAATTTTTAAAAATACCATAAGATATTTCATATCCTTTAAAATATTTTAAAATCCTTTGAAATTTATTAAAGCTCTTGAAAATTCTTTACAATTTTTAAAAATACCCTAAAATTCAAAAAATTTGTTGAAATCCCTTCAAATAAATTAAATCTATTGAAAATTCTTCGGAATCTTTTAAAATACTCGAAAATATTGCAAATCCTTTAAAATATTTCGAAACCCCTTTAAATTTTTTAAAGTTCTTGACAATTTTTTGCAATTTTTAAAAATACCCTAAGATCTTACAAATTTGTTGAAATCCTTCAAATAACTGAAATCTATTGAAAATTCTTTGGAATCTTCTAACATACTCAAAAATATTTCAAATCTGGTAAAATATTTCGAAAACTCTTGAAAATTATTTGCAATTTTTAAAAATACCCTAAAATCTTTAAAGTTTTGTTGAAATTCCTTTAAAAAAATTAAATCCCTTGAAACGTTTTAAAGATCTTAAAAGTTCCTTAGAATCTTTTAATTTTAATTTATTGTTGAAACAATTTATTTTTATTGTTAATAATATTATCTTTGAATAATACTAGAAAATTGCAGTTTTTTTATGAAATTTTCAACTTTTTGTTCGCTTGTCACTTGGAGTGAGTTAAACAATTAATTGAAGTTAACAAAAATTTGTTTAAACAATTTATCATTATTAATAATATTCAATTTAAATCAAGCTAGAAAGTTGCGGTTTTTCTTAAATTTACAACTATTTGACTACTTTTCACATAGAGTGCCTTTTGAAATGTTTAATTTTTTACCCACTTTTTACTTAGTAAATTAATAAATAACTCAAGTTAACAAACATAGTTTTTCAAACAATTTATAATTGTTTATAACTAACTTCTCTTAGATAAGTGCTAAATTGTTGCACTTTTTTCTAAACTCTTAAACTTTTTGTCCATTTTTTACTCAGTGAGGTAACAATTAATGCAAGTTAACAAACATGCTTATTTCAACAATTGATTATTGTTTATAACTATATTCTCTCAGAGTAATGTTAGAAATGTGCTTTTTTTCTGAAATCTTAAGTTTTACTTTGAATTTCTAGTTATGAACAAATAATAAGTGAACCTCAACAAGAATCACTTTTTAAGTAGTATTTTACTTTTTTAAGTGAATTATTTTTGCTCTTTTCCCAATGTTTACAAAAATTAATTAAAACGAAAACGCTATCTTACACAAGAGAAAAAAAAAAGAATGGAATAATTAAAAGTAGGTGAGAGAATTAGATATGTAAATGACTTGTAAAAGTTTTGTTTTAAATTACAACAAGAATTTTATTGCTAAGCGTAAAAGAAAAATTTGGAATTGAACATATTTTGATATCAGCCCCTCTCCAGCAAAATATGTTCACGAAAAAGAAAGAAATTGTTTAAATATGTTTCTCTCTAATGTTTATTTATCATTTGTTCAAAGCTAAAGAGGCAAAGCAAAGTTTAACATTTCAGGTGAAACCGCAACTTTCTAGCACTTATCTAATAGAAAATAGTTATAAACAATAATACATTTTTTGAGCAACTATTTTTATTAACTTGCATGAATTACCTCACTAAGTGAAAAATGGGCAAAAAGTTAAAAGTTTCAGAAAAAACCGCAACTATCTGGCATTGATATAGATGAAGATAGTTATTATTAATAACAATTTGTTTAAAAAATTATTTTTGCTCAAATTGAATAATTATTAAGTCACTCCAAGTGAAAAATAGATGAATAGTTAAAAATTTCAGAAAAAACCGCAAGGTTATTCATGTATAATAGTAATAATAATAGTGTATAATAGTAAATTGTTTTAAAAATTAGTTTTGTTAACTTGAATTGATTATTACTTCACTTAAATTGAAAAATGGTCAAAAGTTGAAAAATTCAGAAAAAACCGCAACTAACTAGTATTAATATAGAAGAAGATAGCTATAGACAATAATAATTTGTTGGAACAATTATTTTTGACATATTAAGTTCAATATTAACTCACTTCAAGTGAAAAGTGAACAAATAGTTGACAATTTCAGAAAAAAACCGCTAAAACAATAAAAACTTGCTTAAACAATTTATGTGTTTGGATCTGACGAATGCTATGCTTAAAGCCTAGTTCAAAAAGATAATTATTACATACAAATAAATATAACTCGGAATGAGTAAAAGTTTGTGTTGAACCAAATATATGTTTCTTTGATTTAAATAAGCGTTTTTTGGTAAAAATAAACATTTCTTTGTGACAATTTTTTTTTAACGGAGATAAACATTTATTTGTTTCTAAGAATACGGCACATTCTTTTTAACACGTAAAAGAGTTGATAAAATATTAATTGGTTCAGAGAACAATTTACTCAAATAGAAAAAGTTCTTCTATATCGTTTAAAAAATTTGAATAGTTAAAGTGCAAAAATAAGCAGGCCCATTTATTGAAAAAAATATTAAAGGCAATTATAATGATTATAATTTATAACAATATATTTATTTTCATTTTTGCGGAGTAGAAAAAATAATTTCAAGCAAGACCACATTTCTTCAGATGATATCTATCGTGAAAATTTCTGGCTAACTTAAAGACTGGAGAATCCATTTCCATTACAAATGAAGAATTTTACCAAAATATTTTTTCGAACGAATAGTGTATAAAGTTATTTCAAAAATATATTTATTTACTTGAAGGCAATGTTTATTGGACATAAATCGCTTCACTCTATTTATTAACAGAAACATATCTTCCAAGTAAATACATTATTACCTAAGTGAACAAATTACTTTATTCGACTAATGACATGTTCTATTAGAACAACAGTAGCAATCCCCTCGTATGAAAGAAATATTGCTTTTAGTTATCTCAACATTTCTTTGATATTCAAAGAAACCAAAATATTTGTTTCGCGCATCGATCAATTACTTATTTCAAATATGTTTTTTAATTCCAAGGCTCAAAATCATTGAATTAAAGAAATATTTCTTTGGATGCGAGAAAGAGATTCAAGAAAACTAGGTTCTTAGTTTTAAAGATATCAATTCCTTGAGTATCTCACATTCTGAGGCCAAGAAATATTTCTTTGTTTCAGAGGAATGGCACCCAAAGAAATGATTTCTTGGAATCAATGCTCGAGTTTGTTGCTTTTAAACAATATTCAGTACAATTAAGCAAACGGATTTTTTGGCTCAAAGAAATGGAATCAAAGAAATGCATTTCTTTGGATACAAGCATTTTTTGTCAGTGCATTAGCTTCCGGATCCTACATCTGGCCTACATAATTGTATCATAATGAAAGTAAATAACACTGTTAGAAATGTTTGCAATTTTAGTATACACGTGCATATTAAATTTCCTATATGTTTTCTAAATTCATTACACTTTGTAATTTTAGTATATACTTACGTATACTAAATTTCTTTTATGAAGTTATATGTATACTAAATTAATCAAGTGTTCAGTAAGTTTCTTTCACGTATATGAATTTCATAGTTTCTGTATACTAAAATTCATATATACGTGTTTACTATATTCAGCTGCGCAAGCGCGTTTTGATTTACGCGAGTCGGGCAATGTGGCCGGTGGCATTTGTTTGAGTTCTTTGTAATGCTGAAAGTTTCGGTTTCTTTCTGCGAGGATCTGCGAAGTCTTCTCTTTAAAAAGTATGTTCAATTTATTAACGTAAATGTAGCTTAACCATATGAATATTTGAAAATTAAAACTTTGTTCTTTAATTTAATTTTTCATCTGGTCATGTTTACAGACGATGAAGACGGAACCCACGCGAAACGGCACGCGTATACTGAATTTAGTATATGCGTATACTAAATTTCGTAGGCATGTATACTGAATTCAGTATACGTATATACTAAATTTCATGTACGTGCATACCAAATTCAGTATATGCATATACTAAATTTACTGTAAACTGGCATACTAAATTTAATTTCATGTTGTGCATTCTTGCTCCCATTACATGTATACTAAATCTAGTACAGATTTTTCAAACAGTGTAGTAAAATCTCGACTAGCCTAATCATTTATCGGTTGATGTAAATTTATTAACAATCATCAATTCGATTATCAAACTTAAGTTTCCGGAAAATTTCCAATTTCATGAAATCAAATGGATTTATCACGTTAAGCTTACTCCTCAAAAAAGGAAACTTCTTGATGGGAATCAGGTGCACATGTAGCAGATTGAAATTAGAATACCCAGCAACTATACATTCCAGATTCCCTACATAATCGAATAACATGATTGAAAAAGTGCAACAATCTAGTCGAATTAAGTGGTCAGAATGAGTAAGAAGTCCTCGGTGAAGTGTCCTCTGGGTCAGACTCGATTCATCCGTGTGGAACGCAATTATTCCTTCTGCAATAACGCACATAACGTAACTAGTTGGTCTCTTTCAGTCAAAGGCAGCAATCTCGTCTCGTTGTAATCAAACGTAATTTAATAACGTAACAGCGTCAACGGGTGATTCCAAGAGCGCAATTCACCGAACAGAAGCCGCCTCCACAGATAGGAACCAAAGAGGTCGTATAGACAAATCGCGATCTCTTCTACAGAGAGAAAAAGAGGAGTGTTTGAAAAAAAAAAAATGAAAAAAGGCCACTCAGTTACTGCGAGAAAACAAAGGCTGGGAGAGAGAGGAGACATGATCGGAAAGGACAATAAAGAAGAGAGAAGGTACCTAACTCGGTAAAAACAACACTGACGAGGCCGTCTCGCGAGATTCTGCGAGATATTGCATCAGTCACCCTGGAACTTTTTCGTGGAAGAAATAGATCCCTGGAGTAGAAAATCATGCAGTCATGTCAAGGACTAATGGACATTTGAATTTTTAAGAGTTAACTGTTGTTCGATTCGTTATTGGATCTGAAATTCCCACGTCACTGGGGTCGTGTCAACGCACTGATCCTAGACCTGTTAATGCCAATCAGTAGACTCGCACGATATACACGTGACGCCCTTGAGTGATGCCAACGACTTTCCTCTAGAGTCTAGAGCTCGAGACTATTCTGAGACCTCTTGGTCTAGGAGGTTCAAATACATTCTATTTTTTTAAATGGAAAATGAAGGCATTTTTTGGGGAGATTTGGGTAATAACTGGTCTCGGACTCACCACGCTATTCATACTATTTTACACTTTTTTGAGCAATCACACTATTTTGCTACTATTTCGAAAAACTAGCTGCGAATTCGATCTCGAGTGTTTCCAATTTGCTTGTATTTGTAATTATATGGTGCTCATTTCACGATCACTTTGGTTCCCGCTAGCAAATGTATTTGCTTCCTCATAGAGGAAGCATTAGTAATTTTTTTGGATAATAGACAAACCAAAGTTTTCAATTTGATCAATTTAAAAATAGAAATTTACCAAAAATTACAAAATAATACAACATTTTTTTATAAATAACGTAAAAAGTATAAGATGACATACTTCAAACTAAATAAAAAGACCTTGATGATGTTAACAAGATCCTTTAATCAACGTTTCGAGAGTCGAATGCTCTCCTCATCAGGAATCCAAGTCACAAAGAAGTCCTTTATTTTTATAAAAATTGGAAAACCAAAATGTTCGTTCTGTCTTCCATTTTAAATTTAAAAAAAAAAAATTGTTTTCAAAGAATTTTTTAATATGTCTGTGATACTAATGGACCTCACTACTTTTTAACATGTCAAAGTTAAAATATTAAAACTTCAGGAATAACCTGAGATGGAATTTTTGTAAGAGCATGAATCTGTTTAACTACGACATTTTGGTTTTTCCAATTTTTATAAAAATAAAGGACTTATTTGTGACTTGGGCTCCTTTTTCCTGATGAGGAGAGCATTCGACTCTCGAAACGTTGATTAAAGGATCTTCTTAACATCATCAAGGTCTTTTTATTTGGTCTGAAGTATGTCATCCTATACTTTCTACGTTATTTATAAATAATTATTTACTCAGATGCATAACATCACACTCTAACTTTTACCATCAATTATTAACAAAAAATGTTTTAAATGTAAAGGCAAATCAGACAAATCAAATTTTGTATTCGAGATGATAATTTTTCGAGCTGGAAAAGGGAAGGGAAAAGTTCTGGAGCACTCTATCCCTTTCCCAGATTTGTGATTTCTTTCCAAAAATTATCAGAATTATTCAATTTGAAAATTTACGATCAAAAATTCTTTTCTATTCATGCGTCAACTTTGAATTATGTCGATGAAAAAAGTTTTTCTGTTTAAAACATATGTTTCAAGTATTATAATTGAACATAACTTCCTTAATCGTCAATAAAGTGTATTGATATTATAGATCAATCGATTTGTCTTAAATCAAGGAATCTTTTCCGTTCTTGCATCAATTTTGAATTATGTTGAAGAAAAAAGTTTTACTATAAAAACCCGTATTTTCAAATGTTATGCATTGCCATATCTTTCTTACTCTTCAATAAAATGTATCAGTGTTATAGGTCAATCGATTCGTCTCGAATCAACACATCTTTTCTATTCTCGTATCAACTTTAAATTATGAGAATGAAAAAATTTGTACTATAAAAATCGATTTTAAATATAATATAAATGATGATAACTTCCTCACTCTTTAATAAAATGTATTAATATTATAGGTCAGTCGATTCGTCTCGAACCAAGGAATCTTTTATATAATAATGAATAATTGTTATTAAGAAGAAAAAAACACCTTACCTTTGAAGTTTTTTCAAATATATGTATAGCAACGATTGGACACCATGTCATTGCAATGTTCTCAATATTTGTAATCCTAGGTCAAAAAAAAGAGAAAACTTTTTGACTGCAGATAAAAATTGAACAATTGAGAAAGAATTGATCACGGTAATTGAAATTAAAACATTTGAACTCTTGAAGATAACAATTTTTTCATTTGAAGTTATAAAAACTGAACCGCAAATTAAAATACTCAAAGTGAAATACTTTTGAATTTTAAACTTTTAAAATTAAAGCTTAAGAAATGTTTAGTTAAACGCTCAATAATTTACGTGCATAAAATGAAGTCTTTCAAAACTTTTCAAGTGAAAATTTCTTAATTAAAAGCAGTTAAACTGCAGAATTTAACATATTCACTCTTATACATTGTACAGTTAAAATATTTAAAAAAAAATAAAAATCCACGCTATTATCTTCAGTGTTATGAATTGAAGAATAAATCAAAAAAATTTCGAAATTATATCATTTTGATCAATTTTAAGCTAGAAACATTGACTTGTACATTAAAATTTGATTTGAAATCTTTTAAAATATTCTCTCAAAAATTTATTTTAAAAATATCTTTAGAAAATTTTCCAGGAATCTAATAATAATTTTATTATCTAGGAACTCGAATTTTCCCTAACATTTTTTTTAAATCCTGCAAAATTAGTAATAAAGTTCTTTTAAAATTAATTTTTCAACCAAAAAATGATTGTTAGTTTTTCTAGAAATTTTAATACCAATTTTTTATTCATTGAAAATCTTTCAAAATGGTTAAAAAGCTTATAAATTTTGTGTTCGACATCTTCAAAAATGTACATTGTGTTTTAAATGTTTTGAAATCTTGTCACGTTTTAAATTATTTTGAAATCTCTTCAAAACTTCTAAATATATTTTAAAGTTACTCGATTATTTTCCAAATTAATAATTGTTAAATTGTCATTTATTATTCAAATTGTTTTGCTTATGTTTTTAAATATTTTCTTAAAATTAATTTTTTTAAATAAAAAATCAATAAAAATTTTCCCAACAAACTTGAGAATTTTGATTTTATATTCTTAAAGCCTTTAAAGATCCTTAAAAAGCTTCAAAATTTTATTTCAAAATCTTCAGAAATCTAAATTTAGTTTGTTGATTTTCGAAATTTTCTCTAGTTTCAAATTAAGTTTGGATCTTCTCAAAAGTTGTAAATATCTCTTAAACTAACTCAAATTTTTTCCAACTGGATAATTGTTCAACTGTTATTTATGCATCAAAATTCAATAATTTCACTTACAAATGAAAAATCAACTATTTTGTTAAAAATTCGTCTTTTTGGATTAAAAATTCACCAATTTCATTGAATTTGGTTTCTTTCTTCACTAATAAGTTTTTTTTTTAACTGAAACTTTAACAATTTCTTTGCTTGATAATTTAACTATTTTACTGAAAATTTGTCTTTTTGGTTTGAAAATTCAACAATTTCATTGATTTTTTTTTCTTTCTTGACTAAAACTTTGTTGTTGAAAATTCAACTGTTTTGTTGAAAGTTTGTCTTTTTAATTTCAAAATTAAATCATTTTAAAGAAAATTTAATCATTTGGTTCAAAATTGATGTACTCTGCTAAAAATTCGTCTTTTTGGTCGAAAATCAATTTTTTGGTTAAAAATACAACTGGTTACAAACTTTTCCCCTTCTTAAAAATATTTTCTCCATTTTTCCTTATCTTCAAGAAACTTTCCCCATTTCTCGTTTTTTCGCTCAAATGCGAGCTGAATGAATAGAACCCAATTAGAAAATGCAACTATTTTTGGTTGAATGTTAATTCTTTTTGGTTGAATGTTAATTCTTTTTGGTTGAATGCTAATTCTTTTTGGATGAATGTTAATTCTCTTCGGTTGAAAAGTCTACTATTATTTTTTTGGTTCATAATTAATCTTTTTTGGTTAACCCTCAAATGCTAGAACGGGTCCCAGGGACCCGGATTTTTTTTCAGCAGAGTGTTTTTTCCAAAAAGTTTTCTAATTTCTTGCAAAATATTTATTAAACGCATATTAATTTTCATATCATTTGTACAATATTCATTTTTGCGAGACTCTGGGCTATAATTGAAACAAAAAATTAATAGAGCTAAGTCTGTTTAAACCGGAGATATTTCAGTTTGAAGTTTGCTCGGGTCTGCTGGACCCGTTCTAGGTGGAACGGAAAATTTCGAGGTTGTAGCACTTGAGGGTTAAAAATTCTACTATGTGGTTGAAAATTCAACTATTTTATTAAAAAATCGCCCAATTTGGTCAAAAGCTCCACTGTTTTTGTTGTTGAAAATTTGTCTTTTCGCATAGAAATTTTTTTTTTTTTTTATTGAAAATATAACTATTTGGTTGCAACCATTTCAAGTCGAAGTTTAAACTTTTTGCATGAAAATTCGACCATTTGGTTAAAAATTCATCCTTTTAAGTTAAAAGCGAGGTTGAAAGTTCCACTATTTCATCAAAAATCCAACTATTTTGTTGAAAATTCGTCTTGTTTGTTTGAATTCATCTGTTTTTGAAAATAATTTTTTTGTTTCAAGATTCATCAATTTAATTGAAAATCCTTCTCTTTTGTTGAAAAATGAGCTGTTTTGTTCAAAATTCGTTTTTTATTTAGCTGTAAATAATTTTTTTACTAAAAATGTAACTATTTGAGTTGACACTTTAACTATTTGGTTCAAAATTTGTTTATTGTTTTGGCTAAAAAATAATTTTTTTTTCAAATTGAAAATGTAACTGTTTCAGTTAAATAGTCCACCATTTTAGTTAAAATTTCATCTCTTCGGTTGTACATTTAATTTTTAACTAAAAATTTAACTATTCAATTTTTTGTTGACAAATAACCTTTTTTAGTTAAATATTCGTCTTTCTTGGTAGAAATTATTCTTTTTAGTTGAAAATAAAATTATTCTAGTTAAAGATTAATTATTTTAGGAAAAAATTCTTCTTTTTGGTTTAAAATTCAACTATTTCAGTTGAAAATTCATCATTTTACTTGAAAATTAATGTATTTTGTTGAGAAGCGTCTTTTCGGTAGAAATTTAATCTCCTTGTTTGAAAATTAATCTTTTTGTTTGGAAATTCAAGTGTTCCAGTTAAACATTTTGTTGTTGTAAATTAATTTTTTGAGGATTCAAAGACAACGATTTTCTTTAAAGCTTGAAAACTCAACTATTGTGTTGAAAATTTGTCATTTTGGAATAAAAATTACTTGTTTGTACTGAAAATTCAACTGTTTTATTGTTGGAAATCAGTCCTTTTTGGCTGCATTCAACTATTTTTTATATAAAATTAAAATCTTGTTTGGCTGAAATATCAACTATTAAATTTTTCATTAAAAATTAATTTTTTAAACTGAAAATTTAACTGTTTGATTGTTGAGAATCCAACTTTTTTAGATGAATTTAACTATTTTTTATATCAAGTTAAAACCTTATTTGGTTGAAATACTAACTGCTAAATTTTTCGTTCAACATTTTTTTTTTTATTGGAAATTTAACTTTTTGATTAAAATTTAATTTGTTTTCGTTTAAGATTTAACTATTCTGTTAAAAAATCATGTTTTATTTTAATTTATCTATTTTTAATGCAAATTAAAGCCTTTTTTATGAAATATCAACTATTATATTTCTCGTTGAGAATTCATCTCTTTTGGTAAAAAATTCAGTTTGGTAGAAAATTGCACTGTCTGACTAAAATTGAATTTGTTTTGTTTTAGGGTTAAACTATTTTCTCGAAAATTCGTGTTTCGGTTGAATTTATCTACTTTTTATTTAAAATCAGTCTTTATATGTTAAGATATTAACTATTATATTTTTTGTTGAGAATTAATCTTTTTTGGTTAAAAATTCGACTATTTGGTTGAAAGTTTAACTACGTTGTTAATAATTTTCTTAAATAAAAATGCTTTTTTTTGGGTAAAAATTAATTTTTTAAACTGAAAGTTCAACTACTTGGTTTCAAATTTATGTAGGTATAGATTATTTATTAAAGTAGAACAAAATAATAAAATAGGATGCCACAGTTGGACGAGAAGGAATTCAAAAGCTCTGGAATACAGAATACCGACATTCTGAGAAAGAAACTGGAAGGAAAGGAATTTTCATGTTTGCATTTCTAACCTGCATCATTTAAATTTTAAATCTGTCAAATTTGTATAATATGCTCGAAAATTGAGATGGTATTATAAATTTCTTTTTTTTATCGTTCACATAAATTTATATCAATAATATTCCTGCTCGTTTCTTTTAATTTTTTTGTAATCACATGATAAATTTGCCCCTCACTAGAATAGCAACTGGCACATTATATGACAGAAATCATTATTCATTTATTTTACTCGTAGTATGTTCTGATACCAAATTTATCGTAACTTGTGATTAATTAGTTAACACTCTTTTATGCAAAACACATTTATATAAAAAAAAACATGTGAGATTCTACTAAAACTTCAAAATTAGATAATATTTCTTTTTTAGAGTTCTAAATTTGTATAAAAACAGGGTGGTCTGGACAGAAAAATGATCATGAATTTTTTTTTTGACTGGGAATTTTACAAATTTGAAGAAGAAGAATCTATTGAATCACTTGAAATATCACAAATTTCATATCGCATGATATAACGTAATTTAAAATAAGCTCGATTTCAACTTTTTTTAAATGTTGAGTTTAATTATTAACTTTTTCAATTATAAAGTCATTCAGATTACAATGAGAGACTTCAAACATTAAAAATTGAAAACGTTTAAAAATTAAATTTTTTGAAAAAAAATGGTTTCAAGTTGGTCAACTGTAAATATAAATTAACTAATACCAAAAAAGACGAATTTTCAACCAGAGATACATTTTTAACTAAAATGACGAATCATCAACAAAACAAAAAAAAATTTAACAGATTAGATCAACTTTTAGCCAAGTAGTTGAATTTTCAACCCGAAAATATGATTTTTCAACACAAATGTTAATTTTCAACTAAATAGATGAATTTTCTACCATGAAAATTAATTTTCGAACAAAAAAGAATAATTTTCAATAAAATAATTACATTATCGACAAGAGGGATGAATTTTAAATTTATATGATTAATCTTAAACGAATCTTGAAACAAAATAGTGATATTTTCAACAAAAAAGATTAATTTTCTAACTAAAAGACGATTTTTCAACAAAATAGTTACATTTTCAACCAAAGAAATGAATTTTTAAGTGCAACAGTTAAATTTTCAGTATAAAAGTAATTTTTCATAACAAAAAGAATCAATTTGTAAGAAAATTGTTACATTTTTAATCAAAGCGATGAATTTTCAACTAAAATAATGAATCTTTAATAAAAATTGATTCTTTAAAAAAGTTGAATTTTCTACCCAAAAATATAAATTTTCAACAAAAATGTATATTTTTAACTAAATAGATGAATTTTCTATAAAAAATATGAGTTTTTAATAAATTAATTTTGAGCAAAAAAACACAAATTTCCAACAAAATACATGAATTTTCAATAAAAAAATAAATTTCGAACAAAGTTCAACTTTTAGCCAAGTATTTGAAATTTTTTCAACCCAAAAATATGAATTTTCAACCAAATAGATGAATTTTCTACCAAAAAAATACATTTTTAACAATGTAGTTGAACTTTTAGCTAAATAGTCGAATTTTCAACTAGAAAAAATCAATTTCAAACAAAACAATTACATTTTCAACCAAAATTTTTCAATCAACATTTTCAATCAAAAAAATAATATTTTAACAAAGTGGTTCCACTTTTAGCTAAGTAGTTGAATTTTCAACCCGAAAATGTGAATTTTCAACAAAATAGTTACATTTTCAACCAAAGAGATGAATTTTCAACTTATATGATGAATTTTCAACTGAAAAAGTTAAATTTTCAGTAAAAATAAATTTGAAAAATAATAATTTGTAACAAAATTGTTACATTTTCAATCAAAGAGATGAATTTTCAACTTATATGATGAATTTCACATGAAAAAGTTAAATTTTCAGTAAAAATAAATTGAAAAAAAATAATTTGTGACAAAATTGTTACATTTTCAACCAAAGAGATGAATTTACAACTAAAATAATGAATCTTTAACGAAAAGTCACTTTTCAACTAAGTAGTTTAACTTTTAGGCACTTAGTGTAGTTTTCAACCCGAAAATATGAATTTTTAACTAAAAACATGAATTTTCAATAAAAAAGATGAATTTTTTACCAAAAAAGACGATTTTCCACAAAATACATGAATTTTGGTTAAAAATTTTTCTTTTTCTTTACAATTTTAATTTTTGTTAAAAATTAATATTTTCAAGTTGAGAATTCTACTACCTGGCTAAAATTTGAATTACTTTCAGCCAAGTAGTTGAACTTCCAACTCGAAAATATGAATTTTTAACAAAAATATGAGCAATTTCGACTAAAAAAGGCAAATTTTCAATAAAATAGTTAGATTTTCAAAAAAACCTGAAAATAACCGGCAATTTGGTATGCGAAAATTAGTAGACACCCTGAAATGGCCCCCCTGAAAAAATAAAACAGTCCCTTTTCATTTTGAAATATGAAAAATACTTTTCAAAGTATTCAAAGCATACGTTTTGCGCATTGTCTGGTAGGTTGATTATTATTCAATGAGAATCTAATAAAAGTGATTCATGAATCATAAAACATCCGAGACTTGAATGATCTGGAAAGGGCAAAAAAGGACGTCTCCACTTACCTGTTACAGAATATATTACACAGGTGCTTATGTAAATTGATCTCTGGTAATAAGGAAAGACGGAAATGCCGGCAAATACTACGTAGAGAGAACTTGACCTTAAACCAGTTATAAGTGACCGCAAAATACGATACGCACATTTTATTCTCCAATCAAGTGCGGTTCACTCTTATCAACATTTTTTCAAATTTATCACTTTTTAACCATTCCAAGGATGCTGAGAGTCAGTTTCCACGTTTCTAGTTACGTGATAATTGAACCCGTTTTTTAAATAACTTTATACTTAAACATTCACAAATAATTCTCGAATGTTAAGCACGGACGGGCGTGGTCAGCGCTCGGATGGGTGGCCGTTCGAGATTTTCGCTGAGTCGTGTTTTTACTGCATTTGTCTACTGTCGAGCGAGAGGTTTGATGACGAGGATAAATGTGAACACGTCTGGCGGTAAACGGCTGTGCTCAGGACCTTTGGTTTTCTGCAGTTTTCCACTCCTCTGACCAAATGTCCAGGCGACTGTGAGCGCTTTTAATCTAATTCTAGAAAATTAATATATACGATAGATCAGGATAGCCGTAGATCAGAAAACCCTGGAAAATGAGGAAAAGTCAGGGAATTTCTCTAAGAGGAACTTTAAATAACTGTAAAGAATAATAAATTTGAAATTAAATAATTTTTTTTTAATTTTTTTATTCCGTTTAAAAATATTCTATGTTAAAAATGTTACAAGATTAAAATTCTGGTCTTGGAAATATTAATGGACAGGAGAAATAATAAATTTGTCAGAAAAAAATCAGTGATGTAATATTCATGTTAGTAATTAATTTGCCTTGTATTTCTATTTCTTTTTTTGCAGTTCCTTCCACCTGACGGTTATATTTTTGTTGAAAATTTTTACTATTTGGTTGCAAATTCAACAATTTCGTTAAAAAGTCATCCTTTCAATGGTTTAAAATTTAATTGTTTTGTGGAAAATTCCTCTTTTATGATTGAAAATTCAACTATTTTGGTAGAAAATTAATTTTTTAATTGAAAATTTATATTTTGGTGTTGAAAGTTCTACTGAAATCTTTTTTGATTCGGAATTCAGCTTTTTTATTGAAAAATTGTCTTCGCGGTTTAAAAAGTCATATCTTTTCGTAGAAATTTCATCTTTTTCGTTAAAAGTGCAACTTTTTGGTTCAAAGTTATTCTTCTTTGGTTTAGGTTTCTACTATTTTGTTAGCAAATTTATCCTTTTTGTTTAATTTTTTTAAATTATATTATTCGTTGAGAATTCATCTTTTCTGGTTGAAAATTTTCGGGTTGAAAAATCTATTGTTTTGTAGAAAACTGATATTTTTAGTTGAAAATTGGTCTCTTATATGGTTAAAAGTTGAACTACTTTCTTAAAAATTCTTTTTTTTTTACAAATTCATCATTTTAGTTAACATTCATCTCTTTTATTGAAAAATAAACTGTTTTGTCAAAAATTCGTTTTTTATAATTAATTTTCTTATTGAAAATTTAACTTGTCTAAAATTAAAAAATTAAAAAAACTTGATTAAAGTCCTTTGGGATTGAAAATTCATCTTTTTTTTTGTTGAAAACTCAACTGTCTTCTAAAAAAATTGAATTTTTCGGCTGAAAATACAACTTCTTTTGGTCTAAGTTTAATCTTTTTCGTTTGAAAATTTAATTTTTTTGTGGAAAAGTAAATTATTTTGTTAAAAAGTCATCTTTTTTGGTTGAATTCAACTACTTTGAAAGTAGAACCAATTTTTATTAATAATAATTTTCTCGTTTAAGATTTATAATTTTGGTGGAAAATTCATCTCTTCGGTTAAAAAATATTTTTTTTTTATTTGAAAGTTAATAGGCAAAAAATGAACTACTTTTTCGAAAATTTATGTTTTTGGTTGAAAGTTCATCTTTTTGGTTGACAATCTAACTATTTCGTTGAAAATTCTGTTTTTTTTTTGTTTAGAATTAATTTTTTGAACTGAAAATATAATTGGACTATTTTTGGTTAAGAATGCAAACTTAAAAATGAAATTTCAGTAGAAAATTCATCTCTTTGGTTAAAAAATAAACTGTTTTGTTGAAAATTCCTTTTTGAAATTAATTTTCTTATTGAAAATTTAACTTTACTATTTTTGATTAAAACTTATCTTTTTTAGTTAAAAACTCAACTAGTTGTTTAAAAATTCATCTTTTTTGTTGAAAATTCGTCTTCTGGTAGAAAATAATTATTTTTCTTGGTTGAAAATTTATCTTTGTAGATTAAAAATTCAATTTTGTAGGTAGAAAATTCCAGTATTTAATTAAAATCCTTTGGGATTAAAAATTTATCGTTTTTTGTTGAAAACTCGACTGTCTTCTAAAAAAATTGAATTTTTCGGCTGAAAATACAACTGTTTTTGGTGTAAGTTTAATCCTTTTTGTTTGAAAATTCGATCATTTGATTGAAAATTTAATTTTTTTTTGTGGAAAAGTAAATTATTGTGTTAAAAAGTCATTGTTTTTGGTTGAATTCAACTACTTTGGAAGTAGAACTACTTTTTTTAAATAATAATTTTCTCGTTTAAGATTTATAATTTTTGTTGAAAATCCAGTTCTTCGGTTGATAATTCTTTTTTGTTTTGTTTGAAAATTATTAGGCAAAAGATGAACTACTTTTTCGAAATTTTTTTTTTTTGTTGAAAATCTAACCATTTTGTTGAAAATTCTGTGTTTTTTTTGGTTTAAAATTAATTTTTTGAACTAAAAATCTAATTTGACTATTTTTGGTTAAAAATGGATCTTAAAAATGAAATTTTAGTAGAAAATTCATGTCTTTGGTTGAAAAATAAACTGTTTCGTTGAAAATTCGTTTTTTTAAAATTAATTTTCTCGTTGAAAATTTAACTTGCCCATTTTTGGTTAAAACTTATCTTTTTTTAGTTAAAAACTCAACAATTTGTTTGAAAATTCATCTTTTTTGTTGAAAATTCGTCTTTTGGTAGAAAATAATAACTCTGCTTGGATGAAAATTTATCTTTGTAGATTAAAAATTCAATTTTGTAGATTGAAAATTCCAGTATTTAATTTAAATCCTTTGGGGTTGAAAATTCATATTTTTTTGTTGAAAACTCAACTGTCTTGTACAAAAATTAAATTTTTCGGTTGAAAATTCATCTGTTTTTGGTGTAAGTTTAATCTTTTTTGTTTGAAAATTCGACCATTTGGTTCAAACTTTAATTTTTTGTGGAAAATTAAATTATTGGATTAAAAAGTAATCGTTTTTGGTGGAATTCAACTACTTTGAAAGTAGAACCACTTTTTTTTATATAATAATTTTCTCGGTTAAGATTTATAAGTTTGGTTGAAAACTCATCTCTTCGGTTGAAAATTATTATTTTTTTGTTTGAAAGTTAATAGGCAAAAGATGAACTACTTTTTCGAAAATTTTTTTTTTGTTCGAAAGTTCACCTTTTTGGTTGAAAATTTAACTATTTTGTTGAAAATTCTGCTTTTTTGGGTTTAAAATTAATTTTTTCAACTAAAAATGTAATTCGACTATTTTTGGTTAAAAATGCAACTTAAAAATGAAATTTTTTGCTGAAAAATCATATTTTCGAGTTGAGAATTCAAATTTTTTACAGAAAAATCGTATTTTGGCTTGATAGTTCTACAATTTGGCTGAAATTTTTTTCCTTCTCGACAGAAAAATCTTTATATGTTGAAAATTCGTCTTTTTATTTGGAAAATTTATCTTGTTGGTTGAAACTTGAACTATTTTGTTAAAAATTCGTTTTCTTGTTGTTAAAAATTCATTTTTTTATTGAAAATTTAACATTTCAATTTTTTGTTGAAAATTAATACTTTTTTGGTTGGAAATTCAACTATTTGTTGGAAATTTAAAGTATTTGTGGAAAATTCTACTTTTTTGAGAATTCATCTTTGTATGTTGAAAATTCAACTATATTGTTGACAATGTAATTAATTTGTTTAAAATTCAACTCTGGTTGAAAATTCAATTTTTTTTTGGTTTGAAATATCAACTTTTACATTTTTTGTTGAGAATTCATCTTTTTGTTGAAAATTCAAATGTCTTCTCAAAAATTCATCTTTTTGGCTCGAGAATTGAACTATTTGTTTGAAAATACAACTGTTATATTAAACTTTTGTTTTGTTGAAAATTTGACTACTTGGTTAAAAATTCATCCTTCCCTTTGTATTGAAAATGAATCTTTTTTGGTTGAAATAAATTTTAAAATTTTTAAATATTAATATGAAATTTGATTGTTTTATTCCGTGTATGAAAGATTCTATGTTAAAAATATTACGAGATTAAAATTCTGGACTTTGAATATTAATGGTCAGGGAAATTGAAAAATTGGTCAGGGAAAAGTCCGGAAATTTTGAAAATGAAGTTTTTCGATAACTCTGGATAGATAAATAAATTAAATTTTAGAGTTTATATGAGTTACAGTTTTCCTTGATATTAATTGGAAAGTAGTTAACTTATATTCTTTTAATCACTTACAGTACAAATATAGGAATGCAATAAACTTTACTGGTTTGAGTAATGAGTATTTTTTTGTGATGATAAAAAATTAACAGGATATTTCATTTTCCACTCAGAAGATTAAAATTCCAGTGAATACCGTTTTTTTTCTTCATATTTATGTGTGTTGATAAAGAAGCGAGCTAATTTTAACACTTTAATGTTAATAGCAGAGTGTTAACTTTGTTCGATTATTTTCAAGGTTTGCTCTTTCAAGTTCCTTATTCCTAGTCTTTGCTCTCTTCGCATCCACAATTACTTAACATTGACTTCAAGGGTTGTAATTAAATTTCTAAGGCACGTGCAATTTTCAAATTTTCTATTTTTTCGTTATTTTTCTTTATTTTTAATTAAACTCTTATCATGTCAAAGAAATCTCTGTCGTTGTTTTATGTTTTTGATATAAAATAAATCCTAATACTAATGGGCCCGAGTGGAGAGCTTTACATGGTGACTTTGTGAAGCTCTTCGCCTGGGGTGATTGCTCGAGAGATGGATCAGCGACATGGGACGGAGCAGCTTTGCAGAAAGAATGTGTTATTTAAATTAACAACATGGGAATTGTAGATTAATCTAAATATATACTGGAATAATCGTATGATACAAAATTGTGTATTTTATTATTTTCCCCTGTATAAAAAATTGAACTTCAGCTTTAAATCTGAAGTTTTAATAAAGGTTTGGAGTTCATCAAGTGAATCAGTATATTTTATTTACAATTTCAAGGCCACTACTTGATTGCTCTTTAGAATTTAGTCCACTTAAAAATTATTCTTCATTAAAGGTCACCTAATTTGATCGCAAAAATAATCTCAATGGAAATATTATTGAATTCAGGGTGGCGACAGTTCAAGAAGAACCTGGCAATCTGAAAAAAGTCAAGGAATTTTGAAAACAGTCACTTTTTTTTAAAATCACTTTTTAGTCACTTTTATAACATAAAGTCAGTGAAGTCACTTTTTTTAAATAAAAATATCTGTTTAGTCATTTTTCTTTCAACAAATTAATATATTGAATTCAGGTCAATACCTTTCCTGAATATTCTAGAAATATTTGGGAAAATTTTAAGGCATTCGAAAATGTTCCTAAAATTTTTTAAATATTTCAATAATTTGAAGAATTTTCAAAAGGTTTAAAATATTTTAGAGTTTTTTGAAAGACTCCAAGGAATTTCGAATAAGTTTTAATAATTTGAAGAGATTTAAAAGGATTTTAGATTATTTTTAAAAAGTTCAAGGACTTTTCAAGATTTTAAAATAGTTAAAAGGAATCTTAAAAGATTTCAAAGGATTTGAAATATTTTGGGGTAATTTTAATGATTCCGAAGAATTTTCCTTAGATTTCAATAACTGGAAAGGATTCCAAACGATTTTAGGGTATTTTTAAAAAGTTCCAGGAATTTTTAAGAGTTTAAGAAAGTTTAAAGGAATTTTCAAAGATTTCAAAGGATTTGAAATATTTTGGGGTAATTTAAAAAAGTTCAAGGAATTTTCAAGATTTTAAAAAAGATTGCAAAGGATTTGAATTATTTTGGGGTATTTGTAAAGATTCCGAAGAGCTTTCAATAGATTTCAATAAATTGAAAGGATTTAAAAGGATTTTGGTGTATTTTAAAAAAGTTTAAGGAATTTTCAAGAGTTTGAAAAAAATTTCAAAGGATTGGAAATATTTTGTGGTGTTTTAAAGATTCCGAAGAATTTTCAATAGATTTCAATAACTTGAAAGGATTCCAAAGGATTTTAGGGTATTTTTAGAAAGTTCAAGGAATTTTCAAGAGTTTTAAAAAGACTTCCAACGATTTGAAATATTTTGGGGTAATTTTAATGATTCCGAAGAAATTTCAATAACTTGAAAGGATTTCAAAGGATTTTAGGGTATTTTTAAAAAGTTCAAGGAATTTTCAAGATTTTTAAAAACTTCAAATGAAGCTTAAAATATTTTAAATATTTTAGGGTATTTACAAAGATTCCGAAGAATTTTAAATAGATTTGAACAACTTGATAGGATTCCAAAGGATTTTAGGGTATTTCTAAAAAGTTCTAGGAATTTTTAAGAGTTTAAAAAAGATTTCCAACGACTTGAAATATTTTGGGGTACTTTTAATGATTCCGAAGAATTTTCAATAGATTTCAATAACTTGAAAGGATTCCAAAGGATTTTAGGGTATTTTTAAAATGTTCAAGGAATTTTCAATAGTTTAAGAAAGTTTAAAGGATTTTTTAAAGATTTCAAAGGATTTGAAATATTTTGTGGTATTTTTAATGATTCCGAAGAATTCTCAATAGATTTCAATAACTTGAAAGGATTCCAAAGGATTTTAGGGTATTTTTAAAAAGTTCAAGGAATTTTCAAGAGTTTAAAAAATATTTCAAAGGATTTGAATTATTTTTGGGTATTTTAAAGATTCCAAAGAGTGTCTAATAGATTTCAATAACTTGAAAGGATTCCAAAGTTTTTTAGGGTATTTTTAAAAAGTTCAAGGAATTTTCAGGATTTTTAAAAACTTTAAATGAAGCTTAAAAGATTTGAAATATTTTGGGGTATTTATAAAGATTCCGAAGAATTTTAAATAGATTTAAATAACTTGAAAGGATTCCAAAGGATTTTAGGGTATTTTTAAAAAGTTCAAGGAATCTTTAAGAGTTTAAGACAGTTTAAAGGAATTTTTAAAGATTTCAAAGGATTTGAAATATTTTGGTGTAATTTTAATGATTCCAAAAAAATTTCAATAGATTTCCATGACTTGAAAGTATTCCAAAGGAGTTTGAGGTATTTTTAAAAATTTCAAGGAATTTTCAAGATTTTTAAAAACTTTAAATGAAGCTTAAAAGATTTGATATATTTTGGCGTATTTATAAAGATTCCGAAGAATTTTAAATAGATTTAAATAACTGGAAAGAATTCCAAAGGATTTTAGGGTATTTTAAAAAAGTTCTAGGAATTTTCAAGAGTTTAAAAAAGATTTCAAAGGATTTGAAATATTTTCGTGTATTTTAAAAGATTCCAAGGAATTCTCAATAGATCTCAATAAATTAAAAGGGTTTCAAAGGATTTTAGGATTTCTTATATATTTTTAAAACATCCAAGGAATTTTCAACAATTTTAAAAAATGGCAAGGGATTTTAAAGGATTTGGAATATTTTTAAGAGCTTATTAAAAGTTTCAAAGGATTTCAAAAGTTTTTAAAGGATTTGAATTATTTTAGGATATTTTAAAAGATTCCAAGGAATTCTCAATATATTTCCATTATTTGAAATGATTCATAAAGACTGTAAGGATTTTAGCGTATTGTGTAAAATTCCAAGGAATTTCCAACAGCTTCAAAAAGTTGCAAGGAATTTCAAAATATTTCAGAGTTTAAAATATTTTAGGGTATTAGAGAAGATTCCAAAGAATTTTCAATTTATTTCAGTCATTTAGTGAGATTTTAAAGAATTTGAATTATTTTAAGGTATTTCACAAGATTCGAAGGCATTGTTAAAGCTTTAAACGGTTTCAAGGGGTCTCAAAAGTTTTCAAAGTATTAAAAAAAATGTTAGGGGATTTTAAAAGATTCCAAGGATTTTTAATTGATTTGACTATTTTGAAAGCGGCTTTTATAGGTTTGAAATATTTAAAGAGATTCCAAACCAATTTTAAGAGAGTTAAAAAATTTCTACATTTTAAAATTCGCTACCTTTTTTTATTAATTATTACCTTTTTCATTTATTAAGTTTAAATTGAATTTAAAATGGTTTTCTTCCATTTATAAGAGATTGTTAACTAAAAATGTTACACGATGAGAATTTTGGTATTTAAATATTGATGGTTAGGGAAAATTAAAAATTGGTCAGGGAAAAGTCAGAGAATTTTTTAATTTAAGTATTGCCACCCTGTGTATGTTTCAAAAGTAAAAATTAAAGTATAATTTTCAATCTTCTAAAAGGTTTTTGAAGAGCAAAGAATTTTCTTCAAACTTGATAAGAAAATTAAAAATAGAATTTGTTTGAGTGCAAAAATGATTGAAATTAATTTAATTGATATTTTTTAAAATAAAAAACCATAAATAAGGTTTTTCAATATAATACGAATTCTGCAGTAGTGACGGAAGTTTTCAGTCAGACAGAGTCAACTATTCAGTGTCAGGCAAACTTAAGTTAATTCCCGTCTTCCTAGATCCTAATTCTGAACAAGGAATACGAATTTAAAATATTCTAGAGTGAACGGAGAGTTTCTGATTCGATTGCAGAAATGTGGGTCAACCTTTTTCTTAGGGGCCAAGGATTTATAGTCTTATACTATTCATTATCTTTAGTGATAAGTTTTTTTCCAGAGGACATCATTAATTACAAGATTTAAAGCTTTACTTCCCCAAAAGATTAAATTCTATCTGTACAAACATGTCCTTCGTTTATTTAAAAAAGAAAGTTTTATAGAAAAAAAATTATAATTAATTTAAATTGGTCCAATTTTGAATATTTAAATTCTATATTATTCGATTTGGAAAATTTTCAATTTTAGATTGTTTAAGTATTAAGTCTTTCAACTTCAATTTTTTTTCAGTCTCACGAATTTCAGAGGAAAGTCGGGGAATTTTATTGGTCAGGACAAGTCAGGGAATTTCGATAATTGGCACTTTAAAGAACTGACAAGGATAATAAATTTGAAATTTTTTACTCCCAGTTGGAAATTTTTTTATTCTGTTTATAAATTTTTATTGAGAAATTATATTTTTTCATTAAAAATTTAATTACTTGGTTGAAGGTTGGACCACTTTGTTAAAAAAGCCTTTTTTTGTTGAAGATTCATCATTTTAGTTGAGGATTCATTTCGTTGGTTAAAAGTTTAACTACTTTGTTGAAAAATATATATTGTTTCAAATTAATTTTTCAAACTGAAAATGTAACTTTTACATTTTTGGTTGGAAATTTATATTTTTTAGTTGAAAATGCGTCTTTTTTGGTAAAAAAAAACTTATCTTTTAGTTGCCATTTCCCCTTTTTGGTTGAATATGCAACTGTTCAGTTGAAAAAAACTTTCTTGTTGAAAATTCATATTATCGGTTTGAAAGTTCAACTTCTTTACAGAAAATTCATCTTTTGGCTTAAAAGCTCAAGAATTTAGTTGAACTTTTTTCTTTCTTGACTGAAAAGTCTTTATTTGTCGAAAATTCGTCTTTTTGTTTTGAAAATTAATATTGGTGGATTGAAAGTTCAACAATTTTGTTGATAATTTAATTATTTTGTTGAAAATTTAATTATTTTGTTGAAATTTCAACTCTTTGTTTAAAAATTTAACTATTTAGTTAAAAATGCGTTTCTTTGTTGTTGAAATATCAACTATTATATTTCTTGATGAGAATTAATCTTTATGTTGAAGATTCAACTTTTCGGGTGTAAAATTGAACTATTTCTGGTCGAAGTTTAATCCTTTTTTTTTTTGAAATTTCAACTATTTTGATAAAAAATTATCTTTGTAGGTACAAAATTCTAGTATGTGGTTAAAAATTCAACTATTTTGTTGAAAATTTAATTATTTTGTTGAAAATTCAACTCTCTTGTTAAAAATAGAACTATTTGATCAAAAATTCGTTTTTTGTTGTTGTTGGATTATCAACTATTATATTTTTTGATGAGAATTAATATTTATGTTGAAAATTCAACTTTTCGGGTGGAAAATTGAACTGTTTCTGGTGGAAGTTTAATCTTATTTTTTTTTAATTTCAACTATTTTGATAAAAGTTTAACTTTGTAGGTAGAAAATTCTAGTGTTTGGTCAAAAATTCAACTATTTTGCTGAAAATTTAATTATTTTTTTGAAAATTCAACTCTTTGGTTAAAAATTTAACTATTTAGCTAAAAATTCGTATTTTTCTTATTGAAATATCAACTATTATATTTTTTTATGAGAATTAATCTTTATGTTGAAAATTTCATCTTTTCGGGTTGAAAATTGAACTATTTCTGGTCCAAGTTTAATCTTTTTTGTTAAATTTCAACTATTTTGATAACAATTTATCTTTGCAGGTACAAAATTCTAGTATTTGGTTGAAAATTCAACTATTTTGTAGAAAATTTAATTATTTATTTGAAAATTTAACTCTTTCGTTAAAAATGTAACTATTTGATAAAAAATTCGTTTTTTGTTGTTGTTGAAATATCAACTATTATATTTTTCGATGAAAATTAATCCTAATGTTGAAGATTCAACTTTTCGGGTGGAAAATTAAACTGTTTCTGGTCGAAGTTTAATGTTAGTTTTTTTTTTTTAATTTTAACTATTTTGATAAATGTTTAACTTTGTAGGTAGAAAATTCTAGTATTTGATTGAAAATTCAACTATTTTGTTGGAAATTTAATTATTTTGTTGAAAATTCAACTCTTTTGTTAAAAATTTAACTATTTGATCAAAAATTCGTTTTTTATTGTTGTTGAAATATCAACTATTATATTTTTCGATGAAAATTAATCTCTACGTTGAATATTCAACTTTTCGGGTTGAAAATTGAATTGTTTCTGGTCGAAGTTAAATTTTTTTGTTGAAATTTCAACTATTTTGATAAAAACTCATATTTGCAGGTACACAATTCTGGTATTTGGTTAAAAATGCAACTATTTTGTTAGCAAATTAAATTTTTTTATTGAAAATTTAACTCTTTGATTAAAAATGTTTACTGTTTTGTTGAAAGTTCGTTTTTTTCGGTTAAAATATCAAATTTCCATGTGGAAAATTCAACTGGTTTTGTCGAAGTTTAATCTTTTTCGTTTGAAATTTCGACTATTGGGTTGAAAATTCATCTTTGTTGGGCTGAAAATTCCAGTATTTGATTAAAAATTCAAATTTTTTGTTGAAAATTTTATTATTTAGTCTAAAATTCAACTGTTTTGCTGAACGTTCGTCTATTGGGACAGAAAATTCTTCCTTTTTGATTGAAAGTTCATCTTTTTTTTGTTGAAAATTCAATTGAATTATAAAAAAGTCAATTACTTGGTTGAAAATTTAATTTTTTTTGGTTGAAGTTGAATCTTTTTTGTTTGCAAATTCGGTTATTGGGTTGAAGATTCATATTTTTAGGTAGAAAATTCCAGTATTTAGTTAAAAATTCAACTCTTTTGTTGAAAATTGAATGAGTTTGTCAAAAAATCAACTGTCTTGTTGAACATTCGTTTATTTGGACAGAAAATTCTTCCTTTCGGGTTGAAAGTTCATCTTTTTTTTATTAAAAATTCAACTGGCTTCTAAAAAATTCAATTATTTGGTTGGAAATGCCACTGCTTTTGATTGAAGTTGAACCTTTTGTGTTCGAAAATTCATCTTTGTAGGTTGAAAATTCATCAGCTGGGTTAAAAAATTAACTATTCTGTTGAACATTTAATTATTTTGTTGAAAATTAAACTATTTTGTTTCAAAATTATATTTTTTTGGTTGAAATAAATAAATTTTTAATTTTTAAATTATAATTTAAAATTGTTTTATTTTGTTTGAGATTATATACTTCAAATGTTACAAGATAAAATTCTAATCTTTGAATCTTAATGTTCACGAAAAAGTAAGGAAATTTTGAAAATAAAATTTTGCGGTTTCAGATTCGAAGTAACTTTTCAGTTTCCAATTTTACTTCTGTATTTTAAGATTTTAAAGTGATTGAATTAAAAAATGTTCTATTTCGAACACTCGGTATTGAACTTTTGATTTAAGTGGTTGAAATTTAAATCGCTCATTAATATAATTGTTTCGAAATTTAAAAAAAAGTGAAAATAATCAAATATTTTATTATGTTTCAGTTACGTTGGCATTCATTAATTGCTGGGACGTAAAATGGGCCACGAGAGTGCAGGACGTCTTTACTTATGCAAAACTGTTAGCTCTTTTTGTTATCATTATTGCTGGAGCTTATCAGCTTTTTACTGGTGAGTTACAATTTTTCCGATTATTATCACACACATGCCGGGTATTATGCTATTTGAATCCTCGACTCATTATTCGGAATTTAATCATTTGCAGCCGCAAGTATTTTTATAAATTCTAAAAATAAACTCGTAGGCAAATTATAAAAATAACTTTTCTTATTTTTCATTTGATTCCATTGGTGTATTTTTGTTTCGAAAGAGATATCTTTTTTACTACCTTCTTCCTTTTATTCTTATAGATTTTTTTTATACATTAAAATCGATCTTTCAATTTATTATTAAGTGTTTTTAGCGATCCACAGTGGAATGAAATTAAAGAACGAGGTTCAAAATAACTTTTAGAAGGCAATTTTTGACCGATTTTAGATTTTTTTTTTTAAATTAGGCATTTAGTTTTGAAGAAATTTGTGTGGCCAGATTTTTGAATCTTTGTTTATTTAAACATCTATGTTAATGCAAATAGCGAAAAAAAGTCGATTTTTTGTTTTTTATATTCGTGGAAAATTGTTTCCTATGTTGCCATGAAAGCTAAACATATTATATCGTGAAGTTAATTGTTATAAATAAATTAAGGTAACCAATAGTCTATATTGTGCATTTTTCGTTTTCAAAGTACATTTTTGCGCTTGAATTACTTGCTTTTATTGACAAAATTATACTCGGCCTTAATAATTTGTCATCCGATATTTTTTATTAATTTCATAAACAAATTATATAAACAAATGCTCTAACCACTGAGCTACTAGAGATAACAGAGGAAGAATTCTTTTTTCTGAATCACGCTTTATTTAGCAAGATGCTACATATCAATTTTTAATAGAAATCTGTATTATCATCGGAGAAGGTAACGGATCGAGAAGAGAAATCCACACATAACATGGAAATCTACAATAT
>JAABKJ010000893.1:0-32317 GCA_011634705.1 Andricus grossulariae
ATACTTATTAAAGTGGCCTAGAATACATTCCTATTTTTTTCTTCTAAAATGGCTCGATCCCCTAAAAATTTTTCCTTTTCGTGTCAAAATGTCCCCTGAATATTGACAGAAAAACAATATATATTTAGGTACCTCTTAATCCCATTATTTGCAAAAAATTGCTTATGTTATTTTAGTTTCCGCTGTTAATGGATTTTTTTATACTTTAGAATACAAAAGGATAAAATGGATATGTACCGAAGTAAAATAATCCATTAATAGTGGCAATTAAAAAAGCAATTTTGTGCAAAAATGGACTTGAGAGATCCCTCAATATAAATTTGTAGGGCAGCTATTTTGGGGGAAAAATAAAGCCTTTTTAGACCACGCTTTATTTATTCCTATTTTTCTTACCACTTTCAAGAAACTCAGTTAATTACAATTTAACCATTCAGAGATGTATAATAAAAAAGTTTTTTTTATATTATGTAATACTTTGAAGGGATGTAGGATCAGAATCGCTCTAAAAAATACGATACTTAATACGTGAATTGCTCCTTATTCAGGAAAATTATACCACGGAAAAATTTATAGATACCTGGAAAAAAACCCGGAATTGTCAGGGAATTTTTTTTACAGAATTCTAGTAGACGCCCTGAGATAATTCTAAAGATAATATTTTTAAATATTTTAATTAATATGTTTCAACATTCTATATATATGCATATAAATATTTAATAAAGTCCGGGGCACCTCAAATTTTTGACCCAGCACTATTATTTTCTCACAAGTAGTGATACGTTTCACTCGTTAGTATATAAGGGCAGAAAGAATCATAAGTCTAAGCGTAATGCGTGCGATTTATAGATATAAGATAGGTTTATGTATGCGTATAGGTATAAGTATAGGATTCGTAAACAAACCACTGTAGCCAGCGAGCGTCGTCCAAGCATACCAAATGTACCCATGCAATAGTGTGTGTTCATACACTTCCACCCGTCTTTCTTTTTGCCATAAGCCAGCGTGAAACACAACATCACGTGACCCCCATTTTTCGTATAGTGGTTTAGAAAGATTGCAAAACGTTTGTTTCGCTTCTTTCAAAGCACTATACGAATTTTCGTTATTCGAATCCATTACAAAATTTAATACAGCGACTTAGAAATATTGTAATTTTTTGTACGTAAGAGTTTAATATTCTTACGATTTATTCCAATCAGAGAGATTAGTCTGCATTTTCATCTCCACTATTCGACTTTTTCTAACCGTACCATGATTATCCCTAAATTCGTATATTTTATTTCAATGATGGATATGCGATCAAATAGATATTGATACTAAAAGTCTCTCCGTGTGAATAATTTAACATTTTTCTCGAAACAGACAATATTTCAACCTATGTTTATTATAAAACTTGTTGCAGAATCGATACAAAATAAAGAAAATAATCGAGACCGGGTTTTTGAGCGACAAAAGTTAATAAGAAAACACTTGTGAATTGAAAACATTGTTATGCAACTGAATTTAATTCATAACTACTTAAAATATACCCTGCACTTTCATTATGTCGTTACTTTGCGGATGATAAAATTGACATGATGAGCTTCAATCATTACTTCAATCATTACTTCATAATCACTCAATTTCTCACTAATTTCAGGGTAATTTAATTTCTCTTCAATAGTTGTCACTATGTTGAACGAAAATCAAATTAAATTTCCACAGCAGAAGAAACAATAAGTGAAAATATTAATATTAATTTGAGCAAAAATATATGTTTATAGGTTCTCTCTTCTCGAAAATATTATTATTTATTATTATTGCCTCCATAAAATCACCTACTGGGCTAAAATTAAATGGCATATCTCGGTTTTGAAATGGATTATCGTAAATGACTCTGTAATCGTTTTCAGAAGAAAATTACAACTGATCCTTTTGCATCCACCGTTGTAAATCTAAGAATTCCACTGTGAAAGTGCAGTGCAGGAAGAACATCGAGCGCTGCCTTCAAGTGAAATTATAACCCTGCAGTGACCAGTCCCTTTATTATCATTCCATAGAATACTTTTAAAGAAAACAGAGTTGGTCGCTTTCAGCTTTCCTACTTTTAAGAAAATTATAGGAGTATATAAAAAAAAATCTTAATATAAACAAAATTCCATATAATAAAGTAATAACAGATCGGAATCTGTTGTATACGAAAGGTGAATGAAATCGACTGAAATTCTTAAGTGGGTTTCTCCAATCGACTTTCAGGAATTTCAAATCGGAAATGTTAAATAATCTTTCGACCGTTTTTCTTTCCTGATAAGATAGCGGGATATCGATAATAATTTGTTTTCTATTGAAAAATTTAAGATTATTTTTCTTCCAAGAGATTATCAATCACTCGATCATTTTATGACATTACGCGAACCTTTCTCTTTCACTATAGTTATCCTACTCAACGGCATTACGCATATATGTTAGTATGCGAGAGTGTTAAACGTGCGTTTTTTTCGTATTCGCGACTCTGCATAATACAACATTACGTTTCGCATACTCGCGAGAAGAAATCTCTAATTCCTGGTCGATGTTGTTTCTCGTGACATTTCCTCGCTTTCTAAAAATTATCGCCGTTTACTCGACTGCCAATTTATATATACGATTCTATCATCGACAAACGTTTTTTCTTTCTATAATTTTATTGCAGGATGAATTGTCTTTAAAGGAAATTACTCTCAGACATTATGAACCACTTCAGGTATAATAGGAAAAAACAAAAGAAGAATGAAGAAGGGGAGGCCATAAAGGGTTGTAGTAATCGAAGGTGGGAATCTTTTTTCTTGAATATGCCCCCATATAGGGTACACCTTATACACTAAAGGGTCAAAACATTGACGTAGTTATTTAAAAAAAGAGGATCGCTTATAACTATTAAAATATAATTTCGAATATTGTTTTCAAATTTCTGCTACTTGAATAAAAGTACTAGAAAGTCATTTAGTGAATTTATACGTGTGAGGCACATTCAGTAACGAGTTGAAAAAAAGTCACGTGGAAATGCACACAGGGGCCGTTAAAAAAATACGTCACCTTATTTTGAAAACTTTTTCCACCCCAGGCAAACATCACAAATATTAACACCCCTCCCCCTTTTTTTAAGTCAAAATTTTGTCTTCAGTTTAATTTAATAAGCGCCTAAAACAGAACATAAAACATACAAACATAATATTTCAACAGACCAAATAGTTGAATTTTCAACCAAATGGTGGATTTTTTTAATTTTCAGCCAAGAAATTTTCAATGAAAAAATTGAATTTTCAACAAAATAATTGAATTTGTAAACACATAGTTAAATTTTCAACCAAAAGGGATGAATTTTCAACAAAATTGTTGAATTTTTAAGCAAATATATAAATTTTCAAGTAATTGGTCAAATTCTTATAGAAACAAGTTTAAGCTTCAACCAAAAGTGGCATTTTCAATCAAACACTTGGATTTCCAAGCCAAAAAGACGATTTTTTTAGAAAACTGTCAATTTTCAATCTGAAAGGACGAATTTTCTATCTAAAAAGACGAATGTTCAACGAAATAGTTAAATTTTCAACCAAAATTATCTTGAACTAATAAAATGAATTTTAAACAAAGTAGTTGAATTGTCAACCAAGAAGATTAATTTTCTACCAAGAAGGACAAATTTACAACGCAATGCATAGATTTTCAACCAAAAAAAAAACTTAGTTTCAAGAAAATAGTTAAATTTTCTGCCAAAGAGGTGGATCTTCAACTAATAAAATGTATTTTCAAGAAAGCCATTTATCTTTCAGCCAAGCAGTTATTATACTTGTAAGTATTATACTTGTACAATAAAATCTTTATTTTCATTTTTTCATGCATTTCAAAACATATTTGTGATGTCAAATTCTATGTTAATCCCTCCCCCCACGCCCCCTAATAGTGTCACATAGTTTTTGATCAGCCCCAGAAGAAAATTCACGTGACATTCTCGTAGAAATTACTGAGTAGTTTGCAAATAAATGATTTTAACCAGAAAATATACTTTTTTGTGAAAATATGTCGAAATTTTCGAAAATGTATAAGTTATGTTAAAATGAATGGCTACGCCATTGGAATATAGTGCGCAAAGTACGCGCGTACGCAAGGCGCGGGAAGTATGTGGACAAGTACATACTCGAGACTTGCGGTGATGAGCACAACATCGTCTCAGGTAAACGTTCAACCCACTAGTTTGCGCCTCCGCCCTCAACACATTCATACATAATTACATGAATATATGTTATGCAGCTATATAGATATCGCGTGTTCATATGGCACTATTTTTCGCTATCGACCACGCATATATAAAGGGCGAAAATTATAAGACTCCCACGAAATACGCATAATCTTGAATGTCTTATAGTTTATAGTCAAATAAACAAATATAATTAAAAACTCAAATTCAAATTGATTAACTCAAATTTCAGTACTCTACAATTCTGCATTTTCCAAACAAGAAACATTTAAAACTGTATAATTGTGCATATCTTCGTATGCGGGATCATTATCATAGTACAGGCAAATTGAGTGGTCCCGCGCACAAGGCATGCAACTTGAAATCAAAGTCTATAAGCTTTATTATTAAGCATCCTTCAAAACTTCAAAGTAATGTTTCTAGATTAGGAAATTATAGATTAGGAATTGACGCGTTCTACCAAAGTCAAGTTTATAAAATCATTTGGAGTAGCTTAAGCCCATTATCCAGATATTTTGAAGCTTCGTCAAATATGTCCCTCCTGGGATTAATATCCCGCTGCACATATTTTCGTGCGGGATCACTATCGCAGTATAGGTGAATACAGTGCACGCATTAGGCCCCTATACATCGACAAAAACGGCATGCCATGCCTCCGGTGGTATCAGACTCAACGACCTGGCAGGAGCCCGAAGCCGCACTTTCTAAAGGCCTTCGCCGGTTTTGCAGAGACCGTCTACCTCTACCTTGTTGTATACACACAATCGTACCCACATATTCTCACAAATGCTTCATACCTTCTACCAATACCTTCTACCCTACGTAAACACCACCAAAGGTATTTACGGCTCATTTATATGCTACCACGAGGTTCTATGGACCTGATCACCTTTCAGTTAATCAAGAATTCCCATCTTGTCACCGGAAGAAACCCAATTTTCAGATTTCAAGAAGATTATATGAAATAGTAGATTTAATAAAGAAAAATAAATCCCAGAATGGATCTTCTCCGAGAATTCGAGGCATTGAAATGTGTAACGATCCTGGCTTGGGGCTTGGGTTCGCTGCATCGATGGTACCGCAGGAATTCAATGCGTTCCTGCTTCACTGCCTTCTGGCAGAAACGCCTCACTGGGGCGCGTAAAATTTTCTTTTCAACTTGTCTTGTCCATGCGCTAAATGTGAAGCAACGCTCGTTTTAAATGCACTGGAATCCTGCACCCGAGGCGAAAATATCGCAAATTCCAACCACCACGCTTCCTAAATAAGGCAGAAATCGGTGCACCAAAGGGAAAGATTTTTTTCTACTTTTCTTAGTATATGAGAATGTTTCTTCAGGTATCTACAGTGTTGCAAAAATTGGTGTAGATTGTAAATATTTGTTACATGTCTTATACTGCATTGTATTTATTCTGCTGTGAAGTGATCACAATTGACTATTAGGATTTAATATAAAATAAACTTCTAGACATATTTGAATTTAATTCATTTTTTAATCTGGGCCGATAACCAGTTTTTGACTCGGTTTTTGATCAATATTAGATACTTTACGCACTATTTATAGATGTATTTAGGAAATCATCAGAAGGAACGTCTAATGTGTCAAAAAAATATTTATGGTGCTTCGAAAGAGAAACGCGGAAGGTGTAAATCATCTTTATTTACCTTTCGTCCACTTTTACTGCGACAAGTGATTTCTTCTGTAATCACTTCTGCTGAAGATGCGATCTTTGGTAAAGATTAACAAATAAATTCCTGGAGGTGCGTTCCTCGAGAAAAAAAGTTCAGTGACATAAGAACGAATCGGGCCAGTATTTGCATTAAAATGCGACAGCCGGCTACTAAAAGTGATGCAACTTAGGAGATAATTCTCATTCGGAATTCAAATTTTTAATGCTAATGGAAGAGGTTTTACATGGATTAGTACCAATTATCTTATGTAAATTGTTAGAAAACAAGACGTAAAATTGGCCTTAGGGGCCGTTCAAAAACTACGTCGCACTGCCAGGGTGGAGGGGGGTTTAACAAATTTTATGACGATTTTTGCATAAGGGGGGGGGGGCGGATACCAGAATATAAAATCACACATGGATATATAAAATTTTGTTGAAATGATTAAAAAAATGAAAATAAGTAATATTATTTTAGAAGTAAAGCATCCAAACAGACTTCACATCCTTTTTCCTAGTCCCCTTTTTTCCCTTTTTTAAAGAATTCCTCTTTTTCCTCATGTTTTCAAGAAACTCAAGAAACTTTCCCTTTTTCTTGTTTTTTTTTTCTTTTAAATTCGAACTGAATTAAAACAAGACACTGGCTAGCATTACGGAATTTTCCGTAAGACTACCCGGTCAAGTTTACCGCTAGAGCTAGTATTAGGAAATTTTCCGCAACCCTCGAGGCAACTCTAGCCCTGAACGAGCTGGAAAAGAGTTAGTCTTACGAAAAATTCCGTAACGGTAGACAACTCGTTAAAAGAACTCAATAAGAACAGATTATAAATATCTTTTTCTTGAAAGTAACTTCTTTTTAATTCAAAAGTCTACTATTATTTTTTGGTTCAGAATTAATTTCTTTTTGTTGAAAATTCTACTATCTGGTTGAAGATTCAACTATTTTGTTGAAAATTCGTTTTTTTTTTTTAACTGAAAATTTAACAAATCCATTTTCAGATAAAAATTCATCGTTTTTAGTTGATAATTTAACTATTAAATTTTTCATGGAAAATTCAGTCTGCTCGAAAGTTGAAGTACTTTGTTAAAGATTCATTTTAATGGATGATGATTTAACTATTTTCTTAAAAATTTGGTATTTTTTTGTTAAAAATTCATTTTCCATCTGAAAATTGATAGTTTCTAGTTGAACATTCAACTATTAAATTTTTTTTTTTAAATTTATCTTTTTGGTTAAAAGTTGAATCTTTTTGTGCAGAAAGTTGATTTTCTCGATTGAAAGTTCAACTGCTTAAGTGGAAGTTTAGCAGATTTGTTGAAAATTCGTTTTATTAGTTGAAGATCACTCTCTTCGCTTGAAAATTTAACTATTTTGTTGAAAACTCATTTTTGTGTGGTAAAAATCAATTTGGTTGAAAACTCTATTATTTTCGTAGAAAATTTAACTATTAGGTTGCAAATAAACTTTTTGGTTGAAAATTCAACTGTTTTGTAGAAAATTCTTCTTTTCAGTTAAAAATTTTGGACTATGAAGCCTGTTAAAATATTATGTTTGTATGTTTTCTGTTACGCATTTATCAAATCAAATCAATGGAAAAAATTTCACTTATAGGGGTGGAGGAGGGGTGTTTGTATTTGTCATCGCCCTGGGGGGTTGAAGCTTTGTGTGATGATCTGTGACGAAGAAGGGAAGGGTTAGGAACATTTTGAAAATAATATTTTTTGAATATCTTTCAGTTATATTATTTACTATTTCACCGGTTTCATCCAGTGTAGAAATGGTAACAGGGATCCGACCGGGAGCCGGCCGGATGCCCTCAGGTTAAACCGGGCGCTAGCCGGGGATACTGGCCGGGATCAGGCTAAAAACGTCACGGTAATCTGGTTGGATTCCGGCTTTCATACCGGCCGGGATCCTGTCGGGTAACCCGGCCACAGACGGGTTAAAAAATGTTGCTTTAATCGAGAAATTGGTAACTTGGATTGTCTTTTAAGGCTCATCGTAAAGAATACGATGAACTTTAAATGTAAAATCAAGTTATCAAGTTCTCGCGAGGAAATTAGAGAAGAGTTTCAACCACTGATGCTAGAATCTCCTAGCCATTGTTTTGTTTTGGAAACCACGTGGTGATTTGAGGTTAGGAAGTAGGAAAGGAAGAAACGAATACACAAAACTATACTTTAATGAAAAATAATAATTATTCGCGCATTAAGTGGGCGTTTCAAACTGATTACTGAAATAAGGTTGATTTTAATACCGGAGTTTATTTGTTAACTTCGAGGAGACGACGCGACATGATTGCAACGCGCATTATCGTTCGAGGTGAAAAACTGAAACTTCAAGTGTCTACGCCGACGCCAGGCGCCGAAGGCGTCAGATATGGCGGTAAATTTGGAAGTGTACAGAGTAAAAATTTTCTAGAAATAGAGAAAATTGTAAACATTCTGCTAATACACATTGCAGAATCGATAACAGTTTTAATTATTAAGTTAAAACATTGGGAAGAATTAAATGTTGTTGTTTTTTTTTTAAGAATGTGAAAAAAGCTAAATTCTGTTTTACTGATCTAATAAATCCGTAAGTACGTCTTTGATAATGTCAAGGCTCTTAAAAAATGTGTAATTTCTACAAAAAAAGTATCCTGACCAGTGCCCGGTCGGCTCCCGACCATGAAACCCAACCAGGGGTAGCCTGGCCGGGATCCGACCAGAAACCTTGTTGTAGTAGGGCCAACCGGGGCCATTTCTGCACGGGATATGAAATCTGTCATTTACTTTATTTACTAGGGTTTTCTTTTTTTACGGGGACATAACTTCTCTGATTAGATTGTATCTGTGGGAATTCAGGGTCGTTTCTAAATGGCCATGATGGCGAACTGAAACGCCCCTTCTGAGAGTTTAGAGGCCTCGGCTCTGGGCCGTTTTCCCAGTGATTATCAGCAGAATATCAGTCTCGAAAATTGAGCCTGGAGCGTTTATTTAGTCATTCTGAGCCCTGCAAACCTCAACGAGAGCGATCTCTCAACTGCTCTGCAAACCGGTGTTTTCACCGTGAGTGCATCGGCGCAACACTGTCATTTATTTTGTACTATACAGTATAGTAGTCAGTAGACGATCCTGAGGACCGGTTGTTCCTGTACCTGCAGTATCTTCTCAGAAATTTATCTGGCACGTAGCCGTACCATCTCGTTGGATAATTCTGACGAAAGCTTGTTTTAATTGGTTTGCAAGCAGACAGTCACAATCTGTGAAAGATGAAGAGAGAGGAAAGAGGACCAGTCCAGTCCAGTCTCAGGACTCGGGTTCTATCGCATCCGAAAAAATGGAAATTTTCTGCACGCGATTGCCAAGCGGGATTTCTGAATTAAATTAGTCCGAGTCGACACCCCGAGGCAAATGACATTTTTTTATCGAGCCAAATATACTACTGATTTGAATCTAATTTGAAGTGAATGTAATTTGTAGAAGGTTAATTAATGTCCGAGTCTTTTTTTTATTTAAATATAAAGAATCACTCTTTAAACTGCCGATACCTTTTATGACTAATTCCTTTTCTAATTGAGCAGAGGGGTCCAGCTTGGGATGTTAGAATGATTTGGTATTTGGATATATCATATATTATTCTATTGATGAAAATAAATGAACATGTATTTCACAGTTTGATAAAAGAATACATTTTTTTATTTATTACAATTATTCGAAGATTATCTGCGAATTCTCAAAAATTACCAGAAATTTTTTTCAGAATGCAGTATTTTCCGAATGAGCTTAGATATTCGGGATTTTCTGTTTTTGTTCGCCGTGAGAATTCTTTCTCTTTGAATTAATTCCAACAAAACTACAAAATTTATAAATATTACAAAATTGCTGCTGTTCTTTTAAAATTGAATAATATTGATTCCTGATGGACACTAGGGTGATATTTTCAAGCTATATTTTTTTAATTAATTTTGCATTTCTACGATTTATTCCTTTTATTGATAAAATAACCCCTGATTTTTTCAGGGTCTTAAACAAATACTTAGAGGCTGCTCAAAGTCAATTTTGTTGAAAATTCTTTCTGATTAAATTGATTCTATTTATGTTTAATTTCAATGTGGCACTCATGGATCATGCTTTTTATAGTACAATGTTGAACTCTGACTTTTTCAGAATATGTAAATAATAAACAGAGTTTCCTCAAGGTTACTTTTTTCAGTAAAGTTCATTATATAGGTTTTTTTTTATTTCGGAGAAAAATTCCGTTAAATAGTTTGACAAATATTTTTTATTAATAAAAATTGTTTGAAGAAACTCACCTCGAGCGACACGCAGTGGTTCAGAATTTTACTTTTGCGCATGCATCAGTCTACTGGTCACAATTTTTATCCATTTTAGACTTTTTTCACAATGAAGCTGAATTAATTCCTCAGTGATCCCTCGAGGCCGATTTTTTATGTTTTGTTTTTTATGTAAAGAAACGTAGACAAAATGTTTTGGCGTAGAATTTTTTCCGGGTTAAAATTTGTGACTGACAAGCAAAATGCTTTTTTTCGTGATGAATTTCAGCAATTAGAGTGAAGTAAATTTTTGCCCCTGATAAAATGGTATATTGGAGTAATTGCTTATAAATTGTGTTTATGATATAATAATAATAATAATAATAATATGGATTATTTACGTGCTGTAATTATAAATGCATAGATTTGACCTAATATTCAGTTAACAATGTGACTTGTGCATTGATTTGTCCGCAAAAATCGAATTCTGAACCACTGTGCGATACACCCTAATAAACAATTATAAAAGCTACACTTATAAATTAAATATGCTTCAGTTCACTGAAGAAAACTGTTTTTAGAATCAAGAAAAAACTTTTTCTCATTAGTTTTGCAAATTGCAATTTTTTTAAGGTAGCGTCCATTAATTACGTGAGGATTGGGGGGGGGGGAATCTTACGAATCCTTAATTCGAGGAAGGGGTCCAAAGCATTTCTCACGTAAGTCTCCTTGTTTTATTTCGTTTTAAAAAATGTGTTAATTGAAACTTGTTTTTGACTGTTGAAGTTTCTTTTTACACATTATATCATTATTTGCTTTATTTTTTGTTTATTATATAATATTTCATATTGCGTACACATATAATCTCTTGAAATCCCTTTAAAATTATTGAGCTCCCTGGAAATCCCTTGAAACTTTTTAGAAACTGTAATAATCCTTCAAAATTCTTCGAGATTCAAATATAATTCTTTAAAATCCATGGAAATTCCTAAAACCCCCTTAAAATCTTTTATAATAAAGATTTTTTGGTTTAATAATAACTTCACATCGAATCAGTTTTCATAATTTAAACGAAACATTCTGTAAAACAGTAAAATTTTCTTTTCGTGTATACTTTGAAATCTCCTTAAATCCTTTCAAATCCCATAAGATTATCGAAATCTCTTTAAATCTCTCTAAATACAATTAAATCTTTTGAAATTTTTGCAAAACTCTGAATATCCTTTGAAAAATCATCAAATCCTTCCAAATCTTCGAAATCCTTCAAAATTCGTGAAAATACTTCGGTATCTCTTGAAATCCTTTAAGATCACGTGACTTCTTTTGAAATATTTTGAAATCCCTTAAAATCCCTTAACATTCTTTTCAATCAGCGGAAATCATTCTAAATTCCTTAAGATCCCTAAAAGTACTTGAAGTCCCTTAAAATCTTGTAAAATCCCTTGAAAAAAATGAAATTCTCTCTGAAATTGTACTAGGTCATCTTTTCATCTGTGAAACATCTCTTAATCCTTTAGCATTGTTTGAAACACCCTAAAACTTTTGTAATCACTTTAAATTCTTTCAAATCTTATGATATCCCTAAAAATAGTTGGAAATCTCGTTAAATTCCCTAAAAATTGTGTAATTCTGTTTTAAACATTGCAGTCTTTTGAAAAACTCTAAAATCCCTTGAAATCTGTTGAAATCCTTTCGAATCACTGGAATTTTTTTAAATCTTCTAAACCCCTTGAAATTTTGCAAAATATCGTTTGCAGTGAATTTAATTGATATATTGCCGATATATTAAGTAAAAAATATCAAATTTTACGTAAGAAGCGGATGAGTATCACAAAAATCTTACGAATCTTTATAATAGAGGGAGTGGGTCTAAAATTTCAAAAATCATCTTTACGTACTTAATGGACGTCCCCTACAGTAAATAGATAAAAGTAACAATAAGTTATTAAGTAATATAAAGTTTTTCTAATAAGAATAAAAAGATTTAATGACAAATTACAATTTTTTATGGAGAACGTGCTATTAATGAAAGATTGTGCTGTCAATGGTAATCAGCAGCAATAAGTATATTATACCCTTTCTCCCAAGAGATATTCCTGGGACATTACGTATGTCATATAGCGTGAGACCTTCTATACGGTATATAGAAACACCGCGGGTTGTCAGACCTTCCTCAAGAACGAGTACATTTGCAATAACAACATATAGTAAGAAATGGAACAAGTCATAAAGTAATGCAAGAAATCACGCCACATAAATACACACATTTTGCACTTTTTTTGTTGCAAACATTCTTCAAATGATCATTATAATGGTGCTAAGCAGGTGTTAAGATATCTTTGCAAATATATAGGAGCATATATATATATATATACACCCCCCCCCACACACACACACACGCACACATATATATATATATATATATATATATATATATTTCTAGTCGAAATATATTGCATTTTCAATCAAGAAAGATTAATTTTGTACCAAAAAAGATGAACTCTCAACCCTAAAAAGATGAATACATATACACCAATAGAAATTAATTTTTAACCAAACAGGTGCATTTTCATCAGAATAATTACATTTTTAACAAATTTATTGAATTTTTAATCATATAGTTCAATTTTCAACCTACAAAGATGCATTTTTTATCAAATTTTCGAATTATTAAATGTAGTCTTGGACAAAATAGTTGAATTCAGTATGAGATAGTTGAATTTTAATCAAAAAAGTTTATTTTTACCAAGAAAGTTATTTTCTTACCATAAAAGATGATTTTTCAATCCAAAAGTACGAATTTTCAACAAAACAGTCGAATTTTTGACAAAAAGGTTCACTTTACCAACAATATAAATAAGTTTTTCAGTAAATACTTGAAGTTTTAATAAAATAGCTCAATTTTTAACCTAACAGATGAATTTTCAACCGAGAAAATTAATTTTCTACTCAGCAAGACGAATTTTAAACAAAATAAATGAATTTTCTACCAAATAGTTGAATTTTCAAATGATTGAGGACATATTTTCAATCAAGAGTAGAATAGTTGAGTTTTCAGATAAAAAAATTAATTTCCAACAGAAAAGCAAGACGAATGTTTAACATAGTAGTTCACCTTTCAGCCAAGTAGTTGAATTTTCAATAAAAAATATGCGTTTCTAACCAAATTGATAAATTTTCAACGAAAAAGATGAATTTTCCACAAAAAGATTCATTTTCTACAAAAAGGGTGAATTTTCAACAAGATACAAGAATTTTCTACAAAACAGTTGAATTTTCAACAAAAAAGTTATTTTTCTACCAATAATGTATGCAAGCAAATTTTCAAATATAATTCAAAGCAATTTTGTTATTGAATATTTCATTGTACCTCGTGTCTACTACGCGTCTTATCAAAAAATGTTCCATAACAAATTGGTAGCTCTTTTTCGTGCAAACAACTTTCGTTTATTCATTTTTTTCGTATCTTGTATCGTTTATCCAACAAATTTTATTTTTTTATTTCTAATTTTGTTTTTTACGAATAAAAGAAAAACTAGGCGTGAAATCAAAAAGTGATTCATTACGAAATTGTGGATCTTTTTTGGGTGCATAATTGTTGTCATTTCATCTTTTCTCGTACCTTGCATAGTCTGACCGACAAATGGAATTTTAATTTTTCATTATTTTTTGTGCGATCAAAATTCAAATTTTCGATTTTTGAAAAAAAAAACGTTGTTCTTATAGGCCTTTCAAAAAGAAACGTTTTTCTTGTCCTGAAATTTTTTGATATCGTGCGTTGTTTCGCTCAAAATGTTCATTTTCGTTTGTTTTTTTGGATTTTGAAAATGCTATAACTCTGTTAATTTTCTTTCGACCAAAAAAACTCTTCAAGATAAATTGTTTGAATTTGCGAATACTACGAACAAACGTACATAGAATTTCCAAATCTTGAAAAAATTGTCTAAAAAATTTTGAAAATGCTTAAACTTTTTGAATTTTCATCAAAAATATCTGGCTAACGAACTCGTCCTTTCTTTCTTTGTCTTAAAAACGTTTGATAAAGCTCAATCCAATCTGATTAGTCTTTTGCAAGTTATCGTGCCTACAGGATACAGACAGACACCTTCGTAAAAATTATTTTTTCTAACTCAGAGGGTCTCAAAACGTGCAGATTTGATGAAAACCGACTAAGTCAAATTTTACATAAAACATACCTTCTCATTAGGATGAGAATGTAAAAAGGCAAAATTTCAACAAAATACAATAATTTTCAAACAGACAGTTGCAGTTTTTACCAAAAGAGATGAAATTTTTACCAAATAAAATGAATTTTCAAACCAAACAGACGTTTAATTAACTATCAAGTAGTTATTAGAAAAAGACGAAATTTCAGAAAAATACGTGAATTTTTAACTAGAAAAGATCAATTTTTTACAAGAAATATCAAATTCAAACAAAAAATTGATTATTTAAATTTTAAGTTAAAAGACTTCATTCTCAGCTAAAGAAAAATATAATTTTTCACAACACGAACATCGAAAATGATGGCTTTCGCAGCCTACGTAGCGGGGCGAAAGTGGGGGTATGCAGGTGAGCGAGTTTGTAATAAGAGGCTTGGAAACTCTAGGGTTTGTAAAGTAGTTTCGTACACACTTCGCAGGCAACGAAAGCCGCCATTTTCGATGTTCTTTTTGTGAAGAATAGCATAAGCGGCATGGGGCTGAAACCTCGCCACGTAATATATTATTGAACAACATAGTTAAATTTTAACCAGAGAGATGAATTTTCAACTAAAATGATGAGTCTTGAAAAAAATGTAATAGTTTATATTTCAACCAAGAAAGACTGTAATTTAAATAATAAAAGAGTTAAATTTAACAACGAAAAGCGAATTTTTAACAAAATAGTTGGTTTTTCCACCAAGAAGGTTAATTTTCTACCAAAAAATACAAATTTTCAACAAAATACATTTTCAACTAAAAAATCCTAATTTTTAACCAAGTAGTTGAAGTTTTAACTATAAAAGATAAGTTTTCAACCAAAAATGGAACAGTTCAATTTTCAGTTAAAAAATTTATTTCCAACCAAAAAAGAAACGAATTTTCAAAGACATAGTTTAATCTTCAACCAATTAGTAGAATTTTTAAGCATCAGAAAATGAATTCTGAACCAAAAATATAATAGCAGACTTTTCAATCATAAAGACTTAACATTTAACGAAAAATAGTTAAGTCGTTCAAACCTCCCCCTTTCCTAACTTCTTCCTCATCTACATCCACTCACCTTGCCACCCTTATTTCTAATCATTTCCCCTACTTACCCTCATTTTCCCTCTATCCATCTGCATACTCTCCCCTCACTTCCTTGCACTACCCCTACACTCAATTCCCCTCCCCTCATTTCACCTACCTCCCACCCACTAACATCCCCTATTTCCCCGTCACACGATTCCCCTCCCTTCATTTTCTCTCAATTCCCCTTCTTGGAAAAAAGTACGACAGACGGACGCACACCCGACGCAAACCATAAGAGTTTCTGCTCGGGACTACGAAACCCTATAAACGTGAAAAAGGGGAAGTTTCTTGAAAACAGGGCAAAAGTTTAATTCTTTAAAAAAGGGGGAGAAAAGGGGAATTTGGAAAAGAGTGTGTATTCTGAAATATTAAAGTTCCTTTCGTTATCCCCCCCCCCCAAGTATTACGAATCTTAGTTTTTGGCACAACCCCTTTACCTCTCAAATTGGTAATGTAGTTCATGGACATCCCCTACGACACATGTCTGCAATATCGATCTTCGTACTTCGATTCAGTAGTTTATAACATTCTTGTTGATAATTACATTTACATTACATAATTACATTTCATTAGTTTCATTACTATTCATTTAGGCTTCCATTTTTAGATACAAGATTAACAGGTTTATTTTTATCCCGTTAGAAGATTTAGAATTTAATCTTTTGCGAAAAACGTTTTTAATCGTTTAAAATCCCAATTACAATTATTAGCATAAATTAACTTTGACTCTATTTTTATCTCAAATAATGGTAATTGATCCACTTATAATATGTACTTAGAAATAAATAGAGGATGGGAATGAGTATTACCTGGTATTACATTTGCAGGTGAAAATTAGCTGCATTTCTGCAATTATGATTACACTATACGAGATTATTTTGATTCTCTATGAGATGTAAACTGTGGTTTACAGTTATGGCAATTCTGGTAACTGCATATCTTCATGGTTATTTTCTTACCCGGGTGTCTTTCTGACAAATTTCAAATGCAGAAGCGCTTTCTGCAGATACAAGTGCGGAAGAGATAAGGAAATCTTTTAGTCAACAACCTGAATTTGCTGAGTAAATAGATTTCTTGAGTACATATAAGCTTTCTGGAAATGTGTTTGTAGAGCAAACATATCAAATAATTTAGTCAAGGGTATATTTTATTACGCTAATACGCTAATATTTTGTTCAAAAAATTAAAAGTCACCAAATTTTCGTCATTTTTTTAAGATAGAAATTTTTTCTTAACAGAGGTGTGCTCGTTTAACTCATTTCCCAAAGTTCCAGACTGATACATTCAGTATTTTAAAAATGTATTAGGGGGATATAAATTTCTATTATACACTCTAAATTTCCATCAGTCAAAATGTGACTGATTAAATTAATCATGCATCATTTGACTGAATAGTCAGTTATTTATACTGAAAAAACAATGTTTTTAACAAATGAATCACTCAATATGACTAACTTACTCAATCAGTCAATCGAAGTGACTGATTTTCAGTCAATGGAAGTAACTGATTTGTCTGCTATAATAAAGTAGACAATTATTTATTAATAAAAATTCTTTATTCAACTCGTCCATTAAAAAAAAATTAATTACCTATTAATAACTGATTAACACATTGAAAGTTACGGATTAGATAAAAAAAAAACTTATTTAATTAGTGAAAGTTACTAAATACGTAATTCAATATGATTTTGTTCAGATCATTCAAACTTACTGATTCGGTCAGTGGACGTTACTGATCAGATAAATTTATCTTTGTTGGTCAAAAATATATTTTCTTGGTTCAAAATTAATCTTTTTCGTTGAAAATTAATCTTACGGGCGGAAAATTCTTTTTTTTTTAACTCAACTATGTTGAACTGTTTTGATAAAAATTAATTCATTTGGTTTATAATTTATTATTCAAGTTGGAAATTCGTCTTTTCGGTTCAAAATTAATCTTTTTTAGTTGAAAATAAATCTTTTTAAAATGAAAAATCAACTTTTTGCTTGAAAATTTTTGTATTTTGTTGAAAATTCGTCTTTTTGGTAGAAAATTAATCTACTTGGTTTAAAATTCAACTAGCTGGTTGAAAGTTGAACTACTTTGTTACAAATTAATTTCTTTGGTTGATAATTCAACATTTAAATTGAAAATTCATCTCTATGGTTAAAAAGTTAACTATTTTATTCAAAAATCGTTTTTTTTTGTGGAAAAGTAATTTTTTTATTTGAAAATTTACCCATTCCATTTTTGCTTGACAATTGACCTTTCTTAGTTGAAAATTTAACTATTTGTTTGAAATTTCATGTATTTTGTAGAAAATTCGTCTTTGTTGGTAGAAAATATATCTTTTTCGCTGAAAAATTAATCTTTTTGATTAAATTTAACTGTATTTTATTCAAAATTGAAATATTTTCGGTTGAAATGTCAATTATTACATTTTTTGTCGAGAATTCATATTTTGTTATTGAAAATGTTACCACTTGGATAAAAGTTGAACTATTTTGTTAAAAATTCATTTGGTTTTGGTTCAAGATTCGTGATTTTATTTGAAATTTCATCCTTTTGGTTAAAAATTGAACTATTTTGTTGCAAATTTGTTGTTTTTGGTTGTCAATTAATTTTCTTAACTGAAAATTTAAGTATTCCATTTTTGTTTGAAAATTGATCCATTTCCGTTGGAATGTCGTCTTTATTGGTATAGAAAATACATATTTTTCTGAAAATTCATCTTTTTGGTTAACTTTAACTGTTTTTTTATTTAAAATTGAAATTATTTTTAGTTTAATTATTAACTATTACGTGTTTTTTTTAGAATTCTTCTTCTTTCATTGAAAATTGTACTACTTGGATGAAAGTTAAGCTAGTGTATTGAATTCTTTTTTTTTAATTTATGATTTTAGTTGAAATTTTATCTCTTAGGTTGAAAATTGAACTATTTTGTCGAAAATGTGTTTCTTTTTTTGGCCGCAAATTTAACTATTCCTTTTTTGGTTGAAAATTCTTGCATTTTGTTAAAAATTCGTCTTTGTTGGAATAAAATTAAACTACTTGATTGAAAAGTCATCTTTCTTTATTGAAAATTCAACTACTTGCTTGAAAGTTGAACTACTTTGTTAAAAACACATTTTTTTGGTTAAAGGTTAATAATTTTAGTTATAAGTTCATCAACTTTGTTAAAAGTTTGACTATTTTGTTAACAATTTCTTTTTTGTGTTGACAATTTTGTGAATTGATAATTTAACTATTCCATTTTTGGTTGAAAAATGACATTTTTAGATAAAAATTCAACAGATTGGATTAATCTAAAATGACTGATTTCATCAGTCTTCTTTGACTGATTTGTCAGTCTTCGAATAGGCGTTATTTGAATCACTCAAAATTAACTTCGAGTCAGTCACTTTTAACTGAGTCAAATTTAGAGTGCATGACTGTATAAATTTGGATCAATGTTAATAATACGAAATATGCATTCCTCCAACTTATTAATAAAATAATGAATGTATATATCTATGATTTTAAGAAATAAGGACGTAAATCAACATGTTTGTCGTATAAAAATATTATTTATAACAAATATATCATCCATTTCAGATCCATTTTAAAAATCGACATTGAGAGTACAAATTACAATTATTTTAAATGTAGATAAGGCATTTATTATGTAGGAGGGCCTCATTTCTTGAATAGAAGATATCGTAAGTATACTCATCAGCAACGCAATAATGGAAGACTATATAAGTATCACAATAACGTCATCGTGTCAATTATTTCGATACAACAAAAAATATCCTATAATGGTTTCTGGACAACTCGTATTTCCGTTTACTTTTAATTATACTAGCCAGTGTAACGGAAGTTGAAATTTTTCATTTGAAGATTAAAAAGGATTTCCGGAATTTCTAAAAAATATTTAAAAGTTTTAATCTTGAGAGGTACATATAGAGTTATACATTTTTTCAATCAAACGCTATTATTCAAAGAAGTATTCTGATTTTTAGAAAGCAAAAATGATTTTTCCAACCTAACGCTTATAAAAAAACGTTAACAATCTCAGGTTTGAAAATATTCCAAACAGAAAACTTGTTCAATTCAAGTATAGTTTGATAGTTAAGGAGCTTTGAATTGAAAAAAAATATATATATTTAAAAACCTTCGCATCCTATGAGTTTGATTACAAGTATCAAATTTGAAGATTCATAACTTTTTATTCTATTTCTTAAAATTCACTTGTCCTTTCGACTGAATTAAATTTGAAGTCTTTTAAAATATTTGAAAACTTAAATATTATGTACCTTAGAATTTGTGATTTTTTTTACCTGATTTAAAAAAATTCCTGGACCTTTCCAGCTTTCCGAGTTGAAATTATTTCAAAGATAATTGCAAACATAATTTCTAAATTTGGATTAAAAAATGTTCTAAAATTTACAAAGAATTAAATTTGAAAGTTTCCTTTTTTGTAAATACTTGAAATTCGAAAGCTTTCCCAATTATAAAAATAATTCAGGTAGATACTATTAGAATGTTGTAAGTAATCAAATTAAAAGTGTGTCAACAATCTACTTACAAAAGGTAGAATTAGCATAACAAGGGCGTCTATGAAATTTGAATATAGTTTATTTAAAAAAAAAACATTTGGTGTCAAAAACTTCAAAATGTTTAAGGTTTCAGGTTATGAAAAAACTAAAATAGATTCTTTTTATTGGAAGCGAAAAGTTCTTAAATTTAAAGAGTGCAAATTAGAATTCAGTCCCAGATTACCACTTCTCAGCTTTTTTATTTAATTTTCTCACTATTTTCATAGAGATTTTAATATTTGTGAATAAGAAATAAAGGCCATTTGAAAATTGCTAATATTTGATTTTAAATACACACCCACAATTTTCAAAATGTTAAATTAGGTAATATTGCTCATTGCGTTCTTATTTATGCTATTTATTACATTTTTCATCATTTTTAGCTCATTATTATTTAATGAATGTAATAAAACAGAATATAACGAATGTCCTTCCATGTAAAATGAATACGCATGTAAATTGTTCATGACTATAAGATTAAGTTAGTCGTTACATTCGCAGCATTTATTATTTGCTATAAATTCTTACTAGGATAAATAAATTATGTTAGTTTTTGTCATAAAACCTTGATAATCACATTAAATAAAATATATGCTGGTTTTAAAATTATTTAAATGTATTTGAAGCTTGGGTATGTGTATTTTTTACATTTGGTAAGCAATAAAAAAGTTTATTAATTGATGATGCACATTTACTGCAAAAAAATCCGTTTAAGTTTGAAAGCTTTAAAAAGTAAATAGGTGTTTTTCTTTAAATTGGAATTTACAGGTTGACAAATGCATAAAATGAAAAGATTTGAATTTTGCAAGAACTCAACATTTTAAATGAGTTAACAGTAATTTAAATTAATCGAATTTAGTAGACTTGAATTATTATCTAAATTCGCAATTAATATCATCAGTTTATTTTATTTAGCGAAGGAAAGATACGATTTAAATTTTTAAATACCGAAAGAATTAAATTGTAATATTATTAATGTTTGAAAGTTATGAAAAGCATTATAATTTGAATGATTGAAATAAAATATTTAAGCATACAAAATTTGAAAAGAGCGCAAATCGGAAAGCCTTTAAAATCAAATTAATTTGAACGTCAAAACATTGAGATTTTTAAATTTCTTAAAATATTAAGTATACTAATTTTAAAGTGGATGGAATGTAAATAAAGCATTCGAGACTAAATGGGAAAGACCCGGAATTCGAAAGTATTCTAATTTGAAAGCGTTTAAGTCCATAAATATTTCCGTAATTTAACTAATTGAATAAAATAATTGACAGAACATTCGAAACGTGAAATAAAATCATCCTTATTTATTTATTATCATTTATTTATTTATCATCAATCATATTATCAAATCATTTTAACCTGAAATATTCTTTTCTAAAGTTTGCATTCAGTCCTCTTCAAAAATTAGTTATGATAAAGTAAGAGAATATTTTCCTCAATTTTATAAATCATTTTTACCAATGCTCATTACTTAGCTTGAGATATAACTATCGAACATCCTTAAATTCAATATGCACCTAATATTTTTCATAAGTTTGGCTAGTCCAACCCCTTTTCCAGTTCCGCAAATTTTTCGGGACGACTTGACGCAGCATGAAGAGAAGTGTTTAAAAATGTGTAAAAAAAATGTAAAATTTACCCTTATGCCTGCGCCACTGTCTGTAAAGTAAGGCTCCAACTGCAATAAGAAGGATCGTCGTTAAAAAGGTCCCAATTACAGCTCCTGCAATGCTTCCTGGGCTATAGCAAATATCCTGGTTTTCCGCCTCCATTTCGAGGCTCCAACTAAAAATTTGAGCTCCTTTGCTTGTCAAAAATCACCATTTCACTGCACACATATGTAATGAAAAAATTTCCGGCCTTGCACATGAAAGTTCACATCACTGTATCGCGATGAGACATTACTTTTGAAAATTTTGTTTTTATCCGGCGTAGCATAATTTTGTTGTTTAGAAAATAAAAGTCGCGCCCAAAAGAGGCCCAATAATCTGGACGAGAGCGAAAGAGAGAAAGAGAGAGAGCAAAGAAAAGGTAAATCGAGTTGGTGCTGGGACACCGTGCGCCTCAATACTGTGGATGCCGCGGGTCCGTGCAAACGAGCGACCCAGCAAAAGGCCGAGTGAAACAGGTAGGTGTGCAACAGGTGCTTCTGAGATTCGAATGGGGGGACAAGAATCAGAGACGGTTCCCCCAAAGCTTCTGGAATTTTCCTTCAAAAATGGGGAAAATGCGAGGTAGAAGGTTCTTTTATTGCCGTGAGACTCGGGATCGAAATAGGGCGGAATGTAGATGCTGGATAGTATGAAAATCGCGTTTAAAACTAAAAATGTTATGTTAACTTTTTCAAAAGTAGAAAGATGTCAAATTAGAGTCTATTTTTACAATATTAAACTCTGTTCATTAGCCGGTGCTGTAAAACGGAAATGATCAAAAATGACATATAATTTATACTGACTAGATGATGAGAAAAAAACATTTTTTTAATGTTGATTTTTCATTTTTGGTGCTTATAACCACCTGCCTTTTTCTGGAAATGTGCAAAAAAATATTTGAGTTAGACAATTAGAAAAATGTTTGGTCATGACGGGATAGCCAGCACCCGATTAGGACCCGAAAGGACTAACTAGACTAGAACTAGATGATAGAAGCAAAACAAAATTTTCGTTTACTTTTCATTTTTGGTACTTGTAAACACACAGGCTCGTTTTGGAAATGTGTCAAAAATATTTACATGAGACACTTGGAAAAATGTTTGGGCATGACGGACTAGCCAGAACCTGATTGGGGCCTGAAACGACTGACAAGATGATGAGGAAAAGAATTCATTTTTTTTTAGATTATTTTTAATTTTTGGTACTTATAAACCACCTGTCTTTTTCTGAAAACATCAAAAAAATATCTGAATTAGACACTTTAGAAAAATGATTTTTCACCACGGGCTAGCCAGCATCCGATTAGGGCCCGAAATGACTGGCTAGATGATGAGGACAAAAATCCATTTTTTTAATGTTCGCTTTTCACTTTTGATACTTAAACACACTAGCTCTCTTTCGAAATGTATAGAAATATTTAGATGAAACACTGAGACATATTTTTGGTATTTCAAATTAGCTAGCACCCGATTAGGCCCCCAAAAGGCTGAGTAGATAATGATGAAAAAAATGAATTTTTTTAGTTCATGTTTTGTTTTTTGTACTTTTAAACACCCTGACTTTTTTGGCGAAATGTGCAACAAAATATTTGATTTAGACACTTAGAAAAATGTTTGGACATGACGGGCTGGCCGGAACCTGATTGAGGCCTGAAAGGACTGACTAGATGATGAGGAAAAAAAATAATTTGTTTAGTGTTCGCTTTTCACTTTTGATACTTTTAAACGCCCTGGCTCTTTTTGGAAATGTATAAAAAAAATGTTTGGATAAAACACTTAAGACATTTTTTTGGTATGTCGAGTCAGCTAGCACTCGATTAGGGCCCCAAAAGGCTGGCTAATGACGAAAAATTGAATTTTTTAGTTCATTTTTAATTTTTGGTATTTTTAAAAACCCTCGATTTTTTTTTGCGAAATGTGAAAAAAATAATTTGATTTAGACACTTAAAAAAATGTTTGGTCATGACGGGCTAGTCAGAACCTGATTAGAGGCTGAACGACTGACTAGATGATGAGAAAGAAATATATTTTCTTAGTTTTCGCTTTTCATTTTTTATACTTTTAAACGCACTGGCTCTTTTTGGAAATGTATACAAAATATTTGGATAAGACACTTGACATTTTTTTGGTATGTCGAGTCAGCTAGCACCCGATTAGGGCCCCAAAAGGCTGGCCAGATAATGACGCAAAAATTGAATTTTTTCAGTTCAGTTTTAATTTTTGGTATTTTTAAAAATCCTGGATTTTTTGCGAAATAGGAAAAAAAATTTGATTCAGACACTTAGAATAATGACGGGCTAGTCGGAACCCGATTAGAGGCTGAAAGGACTGACTAGATGATGAGGAAGAAATATATTTTCTTAGTGTTCGCTTTTCACTTTTGATACTTTTAAACGCCCTGGCTCTTTTTGGAAATGTATAAAAAAACATTTGGATAAGACACTTAGACATTTTTTTGGTATGTCGACTCAGCTAGCACCCGATTAGGGTCCCAAAAGGCTGGCTAGATAATGACGAAAAAATTACATGTTTTTAGTTCATTTTTAATTTTTTGTATTTTTAAAAACCCTGGATTTTTTGTGAAATGTGAAAAAATATTTAATTCAGCCAATTAGAAAAATGTTTGGTCATGACGGGCTAGTCAGAACCTGATTAGAGGCTGAAAGGACTGACTAGATGATGAGGAAGAAATATATTTTCTTAGTATTCGCTTTTCACTTTTTATACTTTTAAACGCCCTGGCTCTTTTTGGAATTGTATAAAAAAATATTTGGATGAAACACTTAGACATTTTTTTCGTATGTCGAGTTAGCTAGCTCCCGATTAGGATCTCAAAAGACTGACTAGATGATGGGGCAAAAAAATTCATTCTTTTTTTAAAGTTCATTTTTCATTTTTAGTACTTTTAAACACCCTGGCTATTTTGGAAAATGTCCTAAAAGATATTTGGGTTTGATACTTAGAAAATGTTTTCGTCATTACGGACTAGCTAGCACCCGATTAGGGGCAGAAAATACCGTCTACTAAAAAAAGAGTAGATTAGACGGTCTAAACAATGCCCAAACTGCGGGCGGAAGCCTGCCCCGATAATTTTATTTGCTACACCCTATCCTGAAACATATTTTTAGTCAACATTTTGACCTGAAAACCGTTTTAAGATAGGTTGCCAAAAAATTGTTGAAAATTTTTTTTTCCAGAAAAAACGGGCAACTTTTTTGGGGAAACCCGGTATTTTAAAAAGGAATACGACTATGTAGCAAAAAATATAAATTTTTAGAAATACTCAAAAACAGGTTTAAAATATCGAAAATTTGAAGAAGAAAAAAACTGTTGGTCTCTTCAATGAGAACAAATTTTACTTTTCGCGTATCTCACATATGGGGGGGGGGGGCACTTTTTCTTAATAGAAAATAGCCACCACTTTGTAACTTTTCAAGTTTTTGAAGTTTCTTCTCAGATTTTGAAAATTAAAAAAAAAACAGAATAATAATAAAAAAAAATTATCCTAATTATTTTGAAAAATAACAGATTTTGAAAAACATTGCATGTTTTTTAATGGGAATTTTTAAAAATTTTTTTTCTCAACCTATCCTACATTTTTTGTTAGGTAAGAAGAACGCATATACCAAGTTTCATGCCGTCTTAGCAATTTGAGCCTATTTTAGGTGTAACGCATCGACTTAATATCAGTGCCCATTTACCCATTAGGAAAAGGTAGGCATATGCCTAGGGGCGCAACTGAGCTTTTTTATAATACTCATAAAAAATCGTACTTCAATTAAGTATTGCCTATTTTACTTTAAAAAATGTTGGTAATTGGTTATTTAAGTTGAAAAATACAGTTTGTTATATTTGCACTATCTACTTAGCATCATTTATTGATATTTCTTCAAAAAGATATAGAATTAGTAAACTTACTTTCGTTGAATAGAAATTTTCATTCTAGGTAAAATTCCTCAATTTGTTTAATTTTTATAAAGAAATGAACGAATATAACTTTGTGGAGGTTGAATGCACTTATTACATATATTCTTTTATCAAAATGTATGATATTACTGTTTGGTTACTAACGAGCACCAAAAAACAATAATAGTAATATTATAAACAATATTCATAAACAAATTCACTTATTTGATATTTCTACAAATGAAACATTGTTCTATTCCACGAAGTCATTTATTTTCAACTGAAAGATGAAATTTATAGATAATGGACTGCCATCAAACAACACTTGTCATTGGTATAAATAATTTTTATAAATAAATTCACTTATTTGGCATTCCTATGCCTAGAAACTTTTTTTACTTTCCGCAATCATTTATTTTCATCTGAAGAATAAAACTGGTATACAATAGACTGCTATCCAACAACATTTATCATTGTTATAAAAAATGCTGATTAATAAATAAATTTATTTGGATTTTCTATGCAAAGAAAAGTTTTCTTTTTTGCGGAATCATTTCGTTTCATCTGAAGATTAAAATTCGTAATAAATAAAGAATAAAATTGGTAATTTCATCCAACAACATGTTTTATCGTTATAAACCATTTTTATAAACAAATTCAATTATTTGGCACTTCGAACAATGAAAAAATGTTCTTTTCTGCGTAATCCTTTCTTTTCATCTGAAGAATTACTTTTTTAAATAATAGATTGCCATCCAAAAACATTTATCATTGTTAAGAACCATTTTTATGAAAAAATTCACTTATAATATGGTTACTTGTTACTATTGGTTACTTTTGGTAATATTGCCATGAAAACTTATTCCATGGCAATATTCAAGACTCTCTACCAACCATCAAGGTTGAAGCCATAAAAGAGGTTTCTTTTTTTTTGGCTTCATTTTATTTTATTTTTTGTACTTTTCAAATTTTAATGATCAAAGAAAAGAAAATAATAACGGAGCTATCAGAAGACGAGAAAATATAACCAATGGCAGCGACAGTCTAATAAGTGAATTTTGTTTATAAAAATTGTTCATAACAATGGTAAAAAAAATTCTGATAACAATCTTTACATGAAAAAAATGATTCGGAGGAAAAGACAAATTTTCTATGCATAGAAATGCCAAATAGGTAAATCTATTTATAAAGAATGTTTATAAGAATAAAGAATATTGTTGAATTTCAGTGTTTTGTATATTAATTTTATTCTTTACATGAAAAAGAATTTTTCTGCAGAAAAGAACAATTTTCTACCCATATAAATACCAAATAAGTGAATTTGTTTATGAACATTGTTTATACTGTTGAATATTATTGTTGTTTAGTGCTCATTCGCAACCAAACATCAATCTTACATATTGTAATAATAAAATATATGAAAGAAATGCATTCAAACTTCGAAAATGCAATTTTAATAATAGTTATGTTCATTAATTTGTGTATAACAATTAAACATATCCAGGAATTTCATCTGGAATTAAAATTTCTATTTAATGAAAGTGATTTACCAATTCTATATCTCTTTAAGGAAATATCAATAAATGGGGCCTAGTAGATAGCGCAAATATAACAAACTGCATTTTTAAAGTTATATAACAAATTACCAAAATTTAAAAAAATAAGTTTAACATGGTACTCTATTAAAGTGTCATTTTTCATGAGTTTTAAAAAAGGTAAAAATCGGTTGAGATTTGTGGAGTAAGCTGATTTTTGTCCCAACCAACTCTTTTATATTCTCTGTGGGGCGCCACGCTGTGCGCCGTATGTGGCGCCTCAAAGTGGGGCGAAATAAAAGAAACGAGGTTCAAAATAACTTGCAGAAATCTATTCTTGACCTATTTTTGATTTTTCTTTTAGCAAAGTTCTTTATTCAATTTTAAAGAGATGTTTTTAAACCATTAAAGGACTTTTCTGGTACTTTTGTCCTAAAAAAATCCTGGTGAACCGGTATATATTTATAACCTTTTTCGTACTTTAGACCTATTTCATCAGCACTTGTAAGAATTTCGAAAAAAATAAAATGGAACATTTATTGTACTTTTGTCCCTATTTGGACTTTTACCAATTAAAAAAAATCTTATAGGCAGTACTTTAGCGGGAATTTATCTGGGATCCTAATGGAATCTCAATGGGACTTTTTTATTTACTCGGGCAACTTTATAAAAAGCTGGAATTATTTAATTGTGAAATAATCCAAATTTGAAAAATATTTAAAACAAGGTGGCAAGATTATTTTATTGCCTTGGCACTCTGAATGGAATAGATTAGGATGAACGAAATGAAAAACGTATCTAAAGTTGTGATATTTCTGTTTCATAATAGTCACATAAAAAATACATTGCATTAACATGGCGTATTATATTCTAAAAACAAATTATAACTGTACTTTTTCCGACTTAAAAAACGATAGTATTAAATTTTTGGATTGAGTTTTCGTAATTTTAATGTTGTGTATTTGCCATGTAACTATTAGGTAACTAGAAAACAAGTTGTTCTAATCATTTTGTTTTAAAGGAAATTAAAAAAAAACGTAAACTTAAAAAGTCAAATTGTGTAACAAAATTGCACAAGAAGGCGTAAAAAGAACAATGTTTCCAAAAATCAGTTTTTTATAGAACATATACTCAAGAAAGTCATTTCATGAAAATCTCAGTAAACAAAAATTCTAAAAATATGAGACAACATGCCTGTGACAAGTGAAGGTTTTGCTAATACTGATACCGAGTTTCAAAATTTTCAGATGATTAGCGGTTATTTCCGGGCGAGTGAAACGTGAAAAAGCATAATAATCCTATGATCATTTCAGAATACTCAACTTTGAACGGCTGTAAGTCACTGAAAAAAATTATGAAAAATCTGCCAAGAATATATAGGTTTCGTTAATCCTTTTTGTGCCCAATGGCAATATTTAGAGTCAGAAATAATTATTTGCTAATAAGTTATTGACAAAAGAGTGGGGAGGTGTTATCTCCGGAACTAAGGAACGTACAGAAATGATTCTTGAAGCAAATTACACATTTTTCGCTTCTGACAATGATGTGCCTATTACCAATGAGCAAAAAGTTGCTCTTGAATTTTTGAAAAATTATTTTCTTCTGGGAAAAATACAGAAGACTTTATGATAATCGAGGCAACCCTATCCCTTTTGTTCATCAGGGCTTAGAGGTTGTGTAACTGGGCGAGTGTGAGAGAAGTTCGTGTTGCACATGTAGCAGTAGCGCCCGAAAGGTTCCACGCTGAGTGCGCGGTAGCCTCTATTATGGTTAAGCCTTTTGTCTTTTTCCAAGAAAATAATTTTTTAAACATTAAAGTGCAACTTTTTGCTCACTGATAATGTGCACAACTTTGTCAGAAGCCAAAAATGTGTAATTTGCTTCAAGAATCATCTCTGTACGTTCCTTAGTTCAGGAGTAAACACCTCCACACTCTTTTGTCAATTACTTATTAACGAATAATTATTTCTGACTCTAAATATCATCTCTGGGCACAGAAAGGATAAATAAAACTTATATATTTTTGGCAGATTTTTACTGATTTTTTCAGTGACTTACAGCCATTTAAAGTTGAGTATTCTGAAATGATCACAGGACTATTCTGCTTTTTATGTTTCACTCGTCCGGAAATAATCACTAATCATTTTGAAATTTGGTATCAGTATTGGCAAAACCTTCACTTGCAACATGCATGTTGTTTCATATTTTTAGAGTTTTTTTTGCTGAGAATTTCATGAAAATCTGCACAAAAATCGAGCTGCCTAAACTTTTTGGACAGCCAGTAGTACCGTTATTTGGCAGAGAAAGAGCACTACACTGGCCTAAGAAACTGAAAGTAGTATCCAAAATTATCATGGAGAAATATTTGAAGGAAATACATGGAGAAAATTGCTGAAAGAACCCGATGAATTACTGGATCCTAATATTTATAAAGATGTAGGTCAGTTCGTTTTGATACATTACGTAAGTGCATTCAAGGCGATGAACAAAATAGTTGATTTCTGCTTTTCTACAAGAAAAATGGACAATATTAATCACCCAGACAATTTGCTTGAAGGCAGTAATGGCAACAGATACATCGATCACATTGAAACTACATGTTTTGTTTGAGCATCTTAAAGATTGTTTAACATTTTTCGAACATTCAGATTGGTTTGCCAAATTTGATGACAGTATGGCTGAACATTTAAGGAGTAGAAAAATGTATATTAGCTAAGTATTATTCGGTAATATTTGACTATACTCCTGAAAAAAGTCACACTGAACATGCTTGTATTGTTATTCATTTTGTTTCATGCCCTTCGAATGGACCTGTTGAAATTGAAGAAAGATTTCTAGGGTTTGGTTTCGTAGAAAATACTACTTGGGAGGGATTGGCAGGAAAAAACGTCAGCGTACAAAAAAGAATCAAGGATATAAATCCGCGTGCTGGGCAATTTTAATAAGGCACTCAACTTACTTCAAACCCTTTAACTGACACTAGGTGGGGAAGTAGCACTGATGCTGTGGAACTCCTGAGGTACCATATGGGCGAAATTCATGATGCGTTATTTGAAATTTACGGTAAGGATAATTTAGATACTGAAGTTAGACACATGGCTAAGTCATTAATGTCAAAATTACAAGATTTCAAATTTCTATGCTTAGTAGTTTTCTGGCATGGTGCTTCATTCAAAATTAACACGACTAGTAAAGCATTACAAAGTGTTCAACTAAATGTAAACTCTGCTTTAAAATCCCTTCAAGAATTGAAGTCCTACTTCGTAGAACGTAGATTTGATTCAGGGTGTGCTTCAGTCATAACAAATGCTAAGGAATTGGCAGAAATTCTAGGCGTTGAAGGAAAATTTGAAAGCTAAAGCACGAATACGTAGGCGAAGAAAAAAGATAAATTTTTATTACGAGCATGATGATCATGTAATAGATGATCCAATTGAAAAGTTTCGCGTTGACTGTTTCAACCAGTCCATCGATACAATTATTATTGTTTGCATAGAAGCACGGTTTCAGATTCTTGGTGAATGTAATAAATACTTTGGATTCTTATGTAACATCTATGAACTTCGAACGATGGATTATGAATCTTTGCTGCGAAAGTGGAAAGATTTGCAATTGATTTTAACTGATGGAAATGAGCGCGACATCAATGCTACAGCTTTGCGAGATGAGCTTAGTGTACTTCTATTGCACATTACTGCCAATATTTCACCGATTGGGGTATTAAATTACATTTACGAAAACTGCATAACGTCAGTTTATCCAAACCCTTACGTTGCTTTGCGAATCCTCCTTACCTTACCCGTTTCCGTCGCAAGTACTGAAAGGTCGTTTTCGAAATTAAAGATAATAAAAAATTATCTACGTAATACAATGCAAGATGAACGAATGTCAGCTTTAGTTACTACAGCTATAGAGCAGGACATACTAGACTTAATTATTTATTTCAAGTAATTAGGAATCTAAAAATAATTAGGATATAATGTAGTAATTTATTCAACTATTAATTAATTTATAAATGATTTATTATAATTGTTATAAATTATGATTATTGTTAATAATTATTATATATTATGATTATTATTAATAATTATTATTATTTCTTATGATTTGTTATTCATTTATTATTATAGTATTATTTATATTAAAGTACAGTCGATACATACGTGTCAACGTGCCATCCGTTAGAATGTCAGAACAGAAGATTCTTTTATGCATTTTGACATTAGCCTCAATATTTTCACATTCTCATCAGAGAAGGTATTAGATTTGTGTTAAATTGCCCCCCCCCCCTTCGTCTTTGTCAAATGTCCACGTTTTAAGACCCCCTGTATCCGAAAAACAGGTTATTACGAATATCTGTCTGTAGATTTTTAGTTTGTTAGCACGATAACTTTCGAAAGAATTGAAATATTAGATTGAACTTTTGTATACTCTATAAGTGTCCTAAAATAAAGGTCAAGTTCGTTAGCGAGCCATTTTGGATACAAATTCAAAAAGTAAGAGCATTTTCAAAAAATGTTGGTAGATGTTTTGGATGAACTAAACTCTGACCATCTCCCGGTCCTTATTTCACTATCAAACATTAATAGCATTGAAAATGAAAATAAAAATTTTACAAATTATAACAAAGCTAATTGGGATCATTTTCGGCAACATATAAATGCAAATTTAATGTTGAGTAGGAACATTGCTTCCGAAGTAGAAATCGATGGTGCTGTGGGTGATCTCGTCAGTCTTATTCATTCAGCCATGGGTAAATACCTCACAATAAAAATAAATTTAACCAACAATATCTTCCTGAAGAAACTAAATAATTAATCGAACTAAGGCTTGATTTAAGAAAAGTTTGCGAAAGAACTAAGAGTAAAGAAATTAAGAAAATTAAGAATAGACTCTCAAATGCACTCCATAAGAAAATTGGTAAATTTAATAACGATAATTGGTCAAAAAAAATTCGAAAATCTAGATGTTAAAAATAATTCGCTATGGGAAATGGCTCAATGTTTTACAAAAAGGAACTCCAATGCGATTCCAGTTCTTCATGGGATTAATGGCTTAGCAATTAGTAATGAAGATAGGGTTGAGCAAATAGCTGAAAATTTTGAAAAAGTTCACCACCTAACTGAAAACATGGGGGATGATGAGACTGATGGGGTCATTCACAAAACCTGTAGAACAATTGAGAAGAGAACTGTAAATATGGAAGATGTAACAAGAGTCACACCTTCTGAGATCAAAAAAGCA
>JAABKJ010000894.1:0-32313 GCA_011634705.1 Andricus grossulariae
TAGGATTTTTTCTAAATAAGTTCTATTTACTTTTAGCGTTACCCAGGAACAACGACGTGGACGTAGTAAATTCTGTTACCTTGGGGTTATTATTGAACTGTTCAGTTGCAGGGTCATCTTTCGCAAAGGATATAGTTTTGAAAAGTACTTACCTCAGGATAATTTGATAACTTGATATTAAAAGTCATTGGTCTTTATATTTACCTCATATGTAATAAACAGTTCGGAAAAAACATTGTTTCTCGAAAAAAAAAGTAAAATGTTGGTACGAATTGTAGAATTGTTCGGAATGGGACTTGTGGCACTCCAGTCTCCCACGAGACGTTCGAAAGAGGATGGTATGTGACCTACATCATTTCTGTGACCAGTCACAGGGGTGCCTCCCCCTCCCCCTCCAACCAAACTTTGGACACAATTAACCTACTTTGGGTCTGTCGTCAGTTTGTTTGTGTCTCTACTTAGGGTCTATCATCAGTTTGAGTGTGCCGCCACAAAGTCTGTCTTAAGTTAGTTGTGTCGCTACTTAGGTTCTGTAACCATTTAGGGTGTATTGCTACTCAGAATGTGTCGCTAATTAGGAAGTGTCGACATTTAGAGTGTGTCGCCACTCAGGAAGTATGTTTACTTAGGGTAGCCCAGGTCTTATTTCTCAAAAATGCGAATAGTAAAAACTTTAATGCAGGAAAAAGTATCGTTTTGGGATGAAATAATTCATGTTTCAGTTTGATAACTATTGATTGATTGTTGGGACATATCTGTAGCGGTTTTCGGAATATAGAGCATGCGCCGCATATGGTTCTCGCGTGCTGCGGTGCTGTGTGCTGGTCTGTCGCTTTTAGATGAAAACAAAACAAAAGTGGTGCGTGAGATCAGTCAAATTGTGTCGCTTTATTTTCTTCGCTCTTCGGCATTATGGCAACTCTTCGTAGCTTGACAGTCATAGAGCACGTCGAAATGGACAAGTACTGGAGCAAAACATGAATTTCACAGCACTAAGAAATCAATTCAATTATCAGGTCAGAAAAGGTAAACACTGAATAGAAAAAGCTACTGGAACACTCAGATAAAAACAAAAAAGAAGTGGATGTATTTGAGGAAAAGCTTGAGGAACCATTTGAGTTATCCTTTAAAAATGCACGTGAACAAATTCAGACGCAAAATAGAAAAGAAAAGAACACAGACAGAGCTGCTCTTGAAGATGATCTCAAGTTCCTTGAGGATCAAAGAGATCTTGAGGGTAAAAAACAATTTTTTCAAGGTGTAGACTTGAATCTGACGGAATGTGAAAAAAGGTAAGCCCAGGCTGAAGTGAACAGTAGGGAAAAGGAGAGAGCTCTTTGAAGAACGGAAAGAGAATGAATCCAAAAAATTGAAACTGCTAGGAGGTTTGTTACGGATATTTTCTATAAATATTTGCATTTGTACTTTCATTTACTCATGTTTCGCAGTCTTCACCATATTAAATCGAAGGAGAATCTCAAACGTTCGTGTGTGAGAGGGAAGTCCATTATAGGTGCATGTTTTGACTTTAGGAACTATTAACTCAATGAATTACTTCAAAATGTTGAAGTTAAGTAGTGATGTCATGGACTTTAACGGTTGCCACTGGTCTAAGCAACCATCATACTCCCAGGAAAAAGCTCCCACTGATACTTTATAAATTGTTAACGACCACTCGGAGCGATCTATCGAGCTAATGCAAGATTTCAACAGACACCTCACAAAAAAGGAGGATACTTTTCGAAACTTGATGTTGATCGCTTCAGAGCATAGGAAGACTCTGCCCAACTATAAAAAAGAGACAATTTACAACAAATATTTTAATGAATGATGTTGCATTTCTATGAATATGTACCACAAAAACTACTGTATCTTCACAAAAAATTGTTTGCAACCTACCTGAAATTATGAAAAAGCAGACTTTTGAAATAATTGCACTTAAGACCGTTGGGCCACCCCTAAAAATCAATCAACCGCTATCAAACTGAAATATGATTGATTTCACCCCAAAACGATACTTCTCCTGCAATAAAGTTTTTACTATTTGCAATTTTCAGAAACAAGACCTGGGCTAACTATTAGCCCTAATCTGAAGTCACGGATTCAGTCAAGAAAAATTTCAAGCACTTAAGGAATTTAAAAAAGCAGATTCAATATGCCTGAAATCATAAGTATCAAGTCATAAGTCCTAAAAAAATGAGGCCCAACAAAATAAGGCGAGGAAATGGAATTATATGCTTTCAGTAAATTTACGACCTGAAACAGATAATAGTTTTGTACGTCAATTACGAATCAATTCAGAACATAAAAGTGTATGTCAATATTATATCGTGATTTTGTTTTTATATACCATAAGTACATTAGGGTGGAGCAAAGAACGTAAAATTTATCGCATCATTCAAATAAAAAAAAAGTAGTGGTACAGTATTTGGTAGTAAACGACAATAAAAAATTAGAAATAAAACAAATCTGTTTGAAGCAAGCAAAAATATGTTTTATTTATAGATAATTGCACATTTTCGCAGAAGTTCTACGCATTTCCTACTTGAAATATTTTCACTTTTACTCTGACAAACATGCCATGCTTTTTCAAGAAATCAAAAGCACTCGAATATCTAAAATTTTTAATTGGTATCGTAGCAACTTTAAAGAATTTCAGAACGAACTTGTTCAATCTGTTATTATTTCATATGATATAAAGTTCAATTTAGAGTGAATAATGAATTACTAGCAACAAGAATCAGAATAGTGATCTGAAATTGAAGCGACTATTTTTTCTGTCGAGATATTGGCAAGCACAGAGGAGAACCAAAGACAATTAAAAAACTTTCAGAACAAAAAAGAAATTAGAAATCTTCAGATATAATTGTTCATTAGAAATTTCGATTACTATTGAAATATGAAGTATAGCAAATACCATTCCGCAGTGTTACAAAAACGTGGGTTTTATCATCATGACGAGGAAGAAATAGACGACTGAGATTCCGATTGAAAGGTATAGGATGTGCAGATATACGAGTGCCATTTGTTAAATCCAAAAAAATTATTCTTGGTCGCTGAAAATCATTATCAACATGCACGGCAGAGGATTTTGTCAAGCCGAGGTTTTTTGTAACCCAACCATATCCATCTGGCATTCGCACATAAATGGACATTGCATTATATTGAGGGGTACGAATCCAGGCAGGTTCTAATACCCCATAAGTTGTAAGACCTCCAGTAAACGCAGATCCATCCGAAAGCTCCAAAGTAATAAGGTCTCCTTCGCGAATCTCAATAGGATTTTCAGGTACAACCGGTTTTTTATATGGACGACCACGTCTCCGATATTTTGGTTCAACATGATTTCTAATAACCTGACTATTTTCTCCAGCTCCTGCTGCACCTAATTTTGTAAAAAGCAAAAGAATTACTTATTTCGAAAGCTAATAATGAATTCAAGTGCGTTGCAGTTTCCCGATAACGTGAGTGTAAAGTAATCCCTTTTGAAAAGGTGCGCTGAAAAGGCCCTGATTAGTATTTCTATTTTCAGTGAAGATGTTAACTTGTAAACGGGCTATAGTGAGGCCTTTAAATGAGGTATCTTTAATTATATACAAACATACTCTCGTTGGCAATACAAACTGTTCAGTTTTATATTTATTGTGAATAATTAGTTATCATGGGTAAGTTTTTGAAAGAAATTTCATTTTACAGAAGCACTTAATAAAAAGTTTTTTAAAAATAGGACATTTTTTCAAAAATTTGGGAGGACCCTGACAAGTTCTCCCCAAGTATAATAATCTTCTGGAAAAGCGTTGCAAGCCATGTGTGGGGCCTATTCCAGTTTAACCAAGATAGGCATGATAGGCATGTGTTAAATTTAAAAAATCTGAATAGGTAGGTCATTCTGAAAGTTTCTGGAATAAATGAGAAAAAATCATTTTTTTTAACGCAATCTTTATTATATCTTTTTAAAATAGTCTCCATTAACACTTATACAGTCGTGCATCCTTTGATTGTCATTCAAATATTTGCTACAATGAACACTATTAGAAATTTTCCGCTTCACAGTTAGTAGAACCTCATTCCAGAAACTTTCTGAGTGACTTATGTATTTTAGAAAATTGCTACATCCCCCCTTGTATTTGCATCGCTGATAATCTGATTATCATCACCAATGAAGCTTCAATAGAAACAAAAATGATTAATTAATGTATATTGTCCGCATTTTAAGAACACGCAATATTTCTTATAATTATCGATATGTATGTTAGGAGAAAACACCAGCCATGATCTTCTTTTTTTCTTCACTGTTCTGGCATTGGCGAAAAATGACATTGTTGACTTTTCAAGCAATGCACTTCCAAACGAAAGATGAAAAAGACAAACGGTCGGTTTCTTTGGGTTCGTTCGTACGGGTTCGTTTATTTGCGTTGATTTTGCTGCTTACGTTCGTTTGAGTTTGATTAGGTGTCGTTGTATGTCCTCATTACTTGAACTCATTACTTTTACAATGGAGGCTTTATCTGTATGAAAGAAAATTCAGAAGATTTTCATTTATGGAGAAAGTGGAAGGAATATCGAGGATTCTGTCACTCTTCATGCTCAACGTTTTCCAGGTAGTGTACGGTCACGCGCTTCTTTTTACCGTGTTGTTAACCTGTACTCAACAACTAAGCCGTGATTTCGGAATGTCTCTAACCAGTGTTCGGAATGTAATAAAACGTAACAAATATCATCCCTTTCATATTTCATTCCATCACGAACTTCATGGCAATGATTTTCAGAACCAAGTGACATTTTGTCAATGGGCGCTTCAGCAGATAGAAGGAAATCCTCATTTCTTTTTTCGAGTATTTTTCTCAGACGACTGGTCATTTACGTACCACGGTACGGTTAATCGACATAAGATGCATTATTGTAGTGTAGCGAACCCACACTGGTTGCGGGAAATTGAGCGTCAGCGTCCTCGGTCCGTGAACGTTTGGTGTGGAGTAATTGGAGACCAACCTATCGGTCCATATTTTATTGATGGTAATTTAATCGGTGACAAATATCGTAACTTTTTGGGAAATTACCTTCAGATATTGCTTGAAGACCTAAGTTCAGAAGTGCGACAGAACATATCGTTTTAATATAACGCAATTGCGCATGAAGGACTGAATCGCGAATTCAACGGTCACTGGATCATTCCGGCAAATTGGCCTGCCAGATCACCAGACCTTACTTTAACGGATTTCTTTTTGTGGGGTTATTCAAAGAACCTACTTCATCAAGAAGTGCCAACAACTCAGAAGAACATGAAACAGCGAATCAGAACTGCTTGTAACCAAGTAACACCAGACACACTCCGCAGTTATGTGCAAACTTTCCAAGCGTGGATCGACAAATCCATCGAAGTGAGAAGACATTATTTTGAGCACTTAATATAAAATGTTCTTTGAGAACAAGCACGTGAGAGGCGAGAGGACTCACCAAAAAAAGCACCCCGATGGTGAGAAGCAAGGACAATGACGGAAAAAAGCATTCCAAAGGGAACAGACAACTGCTACGTCAACGTCGTTCTTCCTGGTTAGCTTTCTCATTTTTCTACTCCACTTGAACCCCCATCCCAAAAGGGTGGAGAGGATATAGCAAATTAAATAGATTACAATTGAATAGCTCTCCTAAAAACCATCAACACGTCTTTTTTATCATTCGGTTGGAAGGGCATTTCTTGAATAGTCAACAATCTCATTTTTTGTAAATGCATCGCCATCTGGCACGAATCGAAAGTTTTTTTCGAATAAAATTTACGTATTTTTTATGGATAATCTGAATCTGCAATAAAAAATATAGGTTCCCATTTGAAACTGTAAAGTTTCCCCCTCCCGCCCCAAGGGGTGAGATGTGAGGTAAATTTTTGCGGACTCGTTTTTCCCTTTCGAAAAGGAAGAGCTTTTATTAAAAATATTTTTTATGTTCAGTAAATTGACGACCCGAAACAGATTTTCAACCAAAAATTTGTTCTGCTTTCTAAGTTTCTGATACCGTTTTAAAAATCGAATAGAGGAAATAACTATATATAATATAATATGGTAAAATAATTATTTATTTCCCTATACCCTATACATGTTTTTGTTCAGAAGTATTACATATGCTCAAACAGTAATTATTTTTGTATTAAATCCAGAGATTTGTTAGCGCTTGGTAGGAGTTTTGGAATGAAAATGTCAGATAGGGGAGCAGCGCCTGATGTGGCGCTCTGAAATATATTTTTCAATTTAAAGAATAATATAAGCAATTGCGTTGTAGCGAAAAAAAGATGATGTATTTTGATATCTTAGTTCTACTCTATACATAGGAAAAATCATATTGAAACTTATTTAAAAAGTCATAAGATTTCTGTGAAAAAGGTACATATTTTACAAGGAGACAAGTTTCATGCAGAATTTGATTAATTTTGCTCATAATTAAAACACTAAATCATCCAAGAGACTTTAGAAAATAGATGCGAAACAACAAAATGCATTAGCACACTTCAAAATACTTAATTTTTCATTGCTTTTATCCCGCTTTTCTTCAAATACGAGAGCGCCACATTAGGTGATGCGCCACGTTAGAAGCCACGCTCCCAAACTTATGAAAAATTTGCGTACAGATCGTTTCCAAACCTTTTTGAAATCTGCATCCAAAGCTATATATTTCTATTCTGAAATTTGAATAAAAAATGTAAGTGGCAATAGCTCTACATCAATTATAAATAAATTAGGAACATTTTTCCATTGAAGTGGATACCGTTACTCTACCTGAAATTTTTCAAATGAGATCAGAGGATGACCTCGGCATGATTTGAAGACAATAAAATACGATCACAAATCTTGTAGAATTAGAAAGAGATTAGAAACCTTCGGTGATAATTGTTGATCCGTAAATTGTATTACTTTTTGAAATATGAACTATAGCAAATGCCATTTGGCATAGTTACAAAAACGTGGGTTTTATCACCATGACGTGGAAGAAATAGACAACTTAGATTCCGATTAAAAGGTTTCAGATTTGCAGTCATACGAGTGCCATTTGGTAAATCCAAAAAAGTAAATTTTGGTAGCTGGAGAGTATTTTGTACATGCACGATAGGGTCTCTTGTCAAGTCGAGTTTTTTTGAAACCCAACCGTATCCATCTGGCATTCGTACATAAATGGTTGTTGCATCATATTGAGGGATACGAATCCAGGGAGGTTCTAATAATCCGTAAGGTGTGAGACCTCCAATAAGCTCAGATCCATCCATAAATTCCAAACGGACGGGGCTTCCTTCGCAAATCTCAATAGGCTTTTCAGGTGCAACAGGTTTTTCATATGGACCATTATGTTTACGACGTTTTGCTTCAAAGTTATATCTAATAACGTGACCACCTTGTCCAGTTCCCTCGGCACCTAATTTTGTAAAAATAAAGTGCGTTACTTTTTCAAAAAGATACCGGTCGCGCTATAACTTCATCATTTCTGGGTAACGCTAATGTCAACTAACAGTTTGAAGAAATATTTAGGGGTGTCTCAAACCCATCATTGCAAGAAATTGAATGTTTTATTTTATTTGCGTTCAGGGTGGCCGCCCTCTCGAAATAACCGGGAGAACTGGGGAAAAACAGGGACAAAGTTGAATCGGGAGATAACCGAAACAACCGAGACAACCATTAGCCGGGATATCATCCGCATTTCATAATTTTAGCATTTTTTTAGCTTGTAAATTGTTGCTGAATAAACTTTTTCTGATGATTTATGGTTCCGTTTAAGAATATATGTAGGCATTTACATGGAAAGGGCCCTTACGGCAGGTTCTAGTTTAGTAAATATTAGGGTTTTTCTAACTCAAGATCGAAATTATTATTTTCGGGTTTGAATGATGGATGATACTACAAATCTTTCGGTATTTTCCATATCCTCCGGCATGAAATATTTCCAGCTTTTATTAGGGAAAATACTTTTTCCAAGAAATAGGTAATTTTCCCTAATTTTCGGGAAAAAATCTGAATGAGTCGGAACTATTCCCGAACAAGTCTAGAATAATACCGTAAATAACAGTACTTTTCCTCGTAAGAGAATCTTACAGTTTCATTATAATAAACAATATTTAGAGGGTAGCAGTAAAGAACTGGATAACAAAAAAAATCAAAATTTTTCATAATAGCGATTAAACATTCTGTAAAATCGAAATCACTACTTGAAAATAAAAAAATAAACCACTTCTACTCTCAAAGGTTCAAGGGTCGACAAGCGTTTATGTTCGAAATCGATTACAAGGAACTTCTAAGAGAAATAAAAGTTACAGGACAAGAAGGGACCGCGTTGATGAGAAAGAATCAAAGCAATCTTGAAATTGAACGTCTAAGCGAGTAATGTATAAAAAAAATTTCAATCATGCAATACTCCTGATTATTTTTACATTTTAGTTTTCAAATTTAATTTTGCATGATCAAATTTCTTCTTTTTCGTTTAAAGATGAAACTGCCGAATTGACGTAATCTACAAGCAACAGCTGTTTGCAATCAGGTACAAATATAAATGTATCAGTTGCTGGAAAATCCACTGATAATATTGTGGTAGAACCTTTTTCTCCAGAAGATAGCAAAAGATCTTTTGTACTTTGCTCGTAGACATCATATATATGAAGTTATTCTTAGAAGCGTTTTCCAGGAAAAAATGGGCAGAACTGCAGGTCCGACTGTATTGATCTTTAAAAAGTTTCAAAAGGCTTGGTCTGGAATCAATGCTCATAATTTTCAATCAGGGATTGAAAACGATAGGGTCAAACGACACTTTAATCAGGACGACGTATCTCTAATCCTTAGCGTTGTTAAGAACACTTTAAAGGAACAGCAGCCTAGAGAGGATTATAGGGAATTTTTCGGAATAAGAAATAATTTTCCTTGACAAAGTACTACCTCGTGGACTATTTTTCTGTATTCTGAACGCCATCTGTCATGCAAGGTGGATTTCAAAAGGTATTTATTGCTTGAAAATCTATCTCTTTCGCCGTGAATTTGTATCAGCTTCAGAAGCAGAGAATGTGATATTTGTATTTTTATTGTTAGCCTGTTTGTCTAAGCCTGGTTTTGTACGCCTTCTGCTACTAAAGCACCTTTTTTGGATTTCAGGGTTCTGTCAAAACTTCTTGAATATCAAGCTGTTGATCCCAGTATCTTTCGTTTTGCATTAAAAAAGCTAATGAATCATTGATGGTATTTAAGCTATGAAACTAACGCATTAGCTTTCATTGATCCGAAATTGTCATCATAATCAAAAATCAAAATGCTCAATTCTTTGAATCGCGAAACAGAGTCATCAAATGAGAATGTGAAGCGAGTACAAGTTCAAATCGATTCATGTTCAAGGGCTCAGTGGCAACCTTTCCCTTAGTCCGATTAAGCTCAACTTTTCCAGAATCTTTTTCTACATAAAATGGAACCAAACTGAAGGGGTAGCGTGAGGAAAATTTAATATTTGAAAATAAAAGCCACGATGGTATGGCACTCAACGTAAATATTTTAGAGACGTCGCAAAATCCCAGATCAGCGCTTCCTCGTGGAGTCACCAGAAATTATAAGTTAAGTGAAATTGATGATTCTAACGATTTCTGCTACAAAAAGTTTCAGAACCCAGATTTCTCTTGACAAATGAGCAGCTTTTGTACATGCGCAGTGTTTTACCACCGCGCATCTCGTGGAGTCGCCACCAAGTCTCACCTTCAAGTTGCTAGCCACCTTTGGTTGGGAATTATCGATACGTAAGTCCAAAAAAGTACCGCCGCCTGAATACTATCTGTAATTTAATCTCCACACAAATAAAGAAAAAGTCTTAGACAACTGTCTAAAATGGTAAGCAACTAAGAATCTTCTGGACTCTGATAAATCTATTTTTACCCTGAAGTTCCTACATTCACAGGCCAACCATCTGATTCGGACTAACTTACTAACCTCTATCCACTTAGTAGAAATAATTCGCTAACCGATATCATTCCAGGGTAAACGCACAAAATCATCTAAGTCAAAAAGAAAGTTCAAGACCAAAACACCCGCGCAAGAACAACGCGACGACATGGAGCATATCAAAGGGGTTACGAATAGAATCCTTTTGTCATTTTTGAAACAGTTGGTCAAGAAGTTGAGAAAATAATTCTTGCCTTCAGTATGAGAGAATCATTCACGATTAAAATTTTCTCTTTTAAAAATAAAACAAACTGAAAACAGCCACTTAAAGTTCTATTCACGCAGTATGCAGTCAATCAGGTAGACAAAAACAATGAGTGCGAAATTTTCGTTAATTTTTCTCCACCTATTTTTTTCGGTAGGTTTGGTAGCAAAAAACTTTTTGAGTTACAATAGAGTTATGTTTCAAATATTAAATAATTTGTTCTTATATAAACAATGTAAGCAATTTCCTTGAATTTCATAAATCGCTATTGATAGATCATGAAAGGTCATCAAAGGTTCCGCAGGAAGTCATTCGAAGCAACGTATTGAGGAGACTTCGATGACTTCTCATGATCTATCAAAAGCAATTTATTGAATTAAAAAAAATTTGGCGCAGGTCGGAGGAAGAAATGAGAAGAAGTAAGAAGGAGCAGATCGAAGTGCTCTAGAGTCCACCAGTGCAGAATAGCCAAATTCGCTATTAGAGGTTCAGAGCAGAACAATTTTTAATTGAAAAACTTTAATAATATCAAACCTTTTGCACCTACAGGAAAAGTATTCCTTTCATTCTTTTAATAGCATAAAATGTTGTTAGTAACACTTTCCACAGGCATAATTATTTTAAAAAAATGTTTAGAGGCGAATTGGAACTATCAATCTCAACTTATTTATTACATTCATCTTTCACGCAACATAAATTTTACATCAATAATCAAATTAAAAATTGGTTAACGCAAATGTGTTAAGAAACGAATAACGAAGAATTTCATTCGCAAACACCATGATTTACATTAATAATTGCGCCCTAGCAGCAATACTTGTCAAAAAATTTCTAATCCGAAAGCTTTTAATTTTGAATTATGTAAGTCTTCAAAACTGCATACATTTTCTTCTGAAGATTTTTCAAATTTTTCAGGCAAAAAATAAATTTACGCTCACTCTTACTTTCCCGGCTGTAATCCTCAATAACTTAAAATTAACACCTGCATTATGAGACAATCTCAAGGATATAGTTGTTTTCAAAACATAAAAAATAGGCAGTTTTTATTCACTAGTTGTATTATTTCTCACTGAAACGCGACTTGGATTATAAGGAATTTTTACAAATATTTATATTTTTGCATCAAATATTACCCCATTTTTCTTTTACATGACTGAAAGTGAAATTCAAATAAAATGCCGTAATGTCCTCAGTTTACAGAACTAAGTTTTATAAATTCAATAAATAAATATTCTCCGTGTGGACAACGTGATCTCCAACGACATAACGTGTTTACAAGTTATTGCCTCGCATGGATAAACATAAATTATTGACATACCTAATCTATTTTACCTTACTTTATTTACATTAAAAACAACGAACTATCTACGTTTCAGTTAGTAAGGCCAGCTTCTCTTTCAGCTCTTGATTATATTCGGCAGGATCATAATTAGAAAATGAATATATTGTTCTGAATTTTGGGAAACAGTTAAATAGTTGAAAATCAGTTGAGATTGTTTTTTTTTTAATAATGCAATTTCATTTATCCTGTCTTTTATATTTTAGGATATAAAAAATAGGATGTGTCTATTCCCAAAAAATTGGAGAAGTTAGAATAGGGGATGGACTAGTCCCGAAAATTCGGGACGACTAGCCAAGCTCATGAAAAATATTGGGCTAGTCATCCCGAATTTCGGAACGAGACGCTCCGTAAAAAATGAAACTAATTCTACAAACTTATACGCAATGACAATTTTTATACAATTGGAATTAAAAAATCTTAAGAATGAAATTACAATAATATCTTACAGAATATTACGACAAAAAATGAACTGATATTTGTACCATTTCGGAATAGGAAGCGATAAACATGTGAAAACTAATAATTTGTTTACATTTTCCGCCTTTTTAGAAAACACAATATTTCTTATAAATATCAGTATCATACTATATTACACTTACATTTGAATTCAAGTAAAGCCAGCAATATGAAGAATAAACTACCAACGACGATCTTCATTTTGTATAGATGAAAAGGACATGAGCTTATTTTTTAAGAGTTTCGTGAACGAGAACTGATAATTTTTCTGAATGTCGTCACTGTTTTATTATACTAACCAATATCCGATTACTAAGCTTACTATGATATGAAGATTTCACAATTCTTCATATTTTATAGATTAGTTAGTCAATAGACCATTGCATAAATTTACAATATATCTCATGTATTTCCACAAATGTATTTGTAAGAGATTTATAATCCTGGCAGACATATGATAATAAAAATAAATTATGAAACATGATTATTTCGTTACAAATATTTCATCTAGGGATTTGAATTACAGAAGATACGTCGCAGTTTTCTTTAGTAATAAATCAACTATAACAATGCTTAAATTTCGTTGAACTTTGATGTACAAATCTCATCCCAGATTGATATTGAAACTTCTTTGATTCCTCTCACATTTTATTTTTTCAAAGCAAGATCAGATTTATAAATTTCTAACAGTTTCATTGTAATCACTAGACCCAAAACAAGACTTAATTGGATGAAGCAAACGAATTTGGTCAACTGAAGAAAACTTTTGCTCATTTACCCGAAATGTTTTTTGAACAAAATGAAAATCATTTGTAGCATCTCTGAGCAAAAATAAAACTTGCTTGTCTGTTAAAAAATTATTCACGACTGTATGCAATAATTTCAAAAAGTTATAAACATAAAAAACGTGAAAAATAGAAAAGTTTTATGAAACATTAACATTTTTAACTCTATTAAAGCAATGAGAGGGCCATATTAGGAAATTGTTAACGTGACCTATTCTGTTTCCATTTGCAAAATATTGCCTTCTGATTGTTTGATACAAATGAAATTATGCATATTCAGGGTCCTCGTGGGCTACTTTCACGGTTGTACATTTTTCTACTTTTTCATAGATAAATAGTTGATAAAGGAAAAAGGGAAAATCTGCACCTTTTTCATAGACCTGAAGGGAGCTTTTCCGTCAGTAAACAGAGAGATGCTGTGAAGGGTATTAGAAAACAGAGGAATAGATAAAGGTCTTGTAGGATGAAAAAGGTATATGCACGGAGAAAAATGGATAATCAAAATTGAAGTGTCAACATTTAGATGGTCAGTTTGATCTTCTAAACAGTACGAAGTACCATCCGCTATTTTTTCTTCATAGTCAGACAGACCATAATTTCATAGTCTGTTTGAACATTTGCGAGTGATTTGGACTCACTATCAGTATAGTCAAATCGACAGTCCAGAATGTCAAGGAGAAGTAACTGCGTCACAACCTCTACCAAACACCGATCGAACACCCCGAAACGCATTTTTGCAGCGACTGACGTTAGGTGCCACGTTTTCCATGTTACACAACATTTATAATCAATTTTAACCACTTGTTGATACTTCGAAGGTGTGTCGAGAGTGAATAACATGTGGAGAACATGTTGATGAGCGGCTTGAGAGCTTTCCGTTCTGATTTTGAACGTCTAATTCGATACCTCCGAGGAATAAGGGACACAGGCGTCACTTATTAATCAGTGTTTATTCTCAACACTTTCGATCGAAAACGTGCTGAAGGTTTCGTGATTCGGTAATAAAGAAACAAGACTTGCAAGATTTGTGACACGCATTTATATTGTTTCCTAAATTTTCCAGTGCTCAAAATTTTGTAGTTCAATGCAGTGACGCCGTTTCCTTAGCCTCTCGTGCTACAAGTAATCTGTTGTCAAAGTTTGTATTCGTGTGCAATCATGTCTGAGGCATTCTTTACTCAAAAACAATAAAGATGCTTTGAGAATTGATGAATTTTATATAAATTTTCATGTTTTCCACTCCGAGATAATCAAGTTCAAATTTCTGAGATAATCAGGTTTAAACTCCAGGATGGTCAACTTTACACTATGGGATAGTGAAGCTAACCGTCAAATTTTGACACTCCGCTGACGGTGTGCTACACTATCTAGTGGGCCGTCCCATAGTTAAAACTCAAATACAGTCAGTCTGACACTCTAGATGTTCAGCCTGACTAACCATTTTTCTCCGTGTGGAAATGGAAGGGCGAAAAAGTAGAAGAAGTCAAGGAATATCATATACCTCAGTTTTCTTTTTTAATAAAAATGGGAGATATACTTTATAAGGAACGGAGTAAAAAAGGGGTGAATATGTTCAAATGGTTCTGAAAGAGAGACAAGGAAACTGAGGTACAGAAATGATATAACCGAATAATAAAATCGAAGTATAATGTTGAACATAAGAGTGTAAGAGTGAAATGAATAGCTAAATACTCGAGAGAAAAAAGTTGAAAAGGGAAGTCAGAGGATAACAGCGAGGGCCGGAAAAGAGATGAAATGAATTAAAGGGATAAAATTGGAAATTACAGTTATAAGTGAACATTTTCCACATGATCTGAACACGTTATATTTCTCATAAATATTATTATTATAATTTACTATACTTACCTTGAAAGTCAAGCCAAGCGAAAAATCCATGAAGTAGAATACCAACTGATATCTTCCTTTTTTATAGACATAAGCTGATTATTGAAAAATTTCCTAAACAAGAACTGATGAATGTTTTCACTCCTATACATACTGATAACCACTTTGCCATTATCCAGCCTTATATTTATTCTCCGATATGAAAATTTTATCAATTGTCTTATTATTGAAATTTAATAGCAAAATAGAATTGTGAAGTTCACAAATCATTGTATATTACATAAGAGAAGCAAATACAAAATCATTTTAATAAACATACGCCAATTAAAATCAAATCAAATTTTTTTCTGCATATATTTCCACAAAAATGATTATTTAGTTTCAAACATTTGACCCAGAGGCTTTTATTACACCGGCGACGTCGCTGTTTCCTTCAGTAATAAATTAAATATAAACAATGCGTACATTTATTTTGGCTTTGTTGTCAAAATCTCATTCCAGTCGTATATAATCTCGTGAAGTTCCTTTCCAAAGTTTGAGCTCCCTGAAAATCCTTTGAAATCTTTCAAGAGATTTTAAGCGATTTAGAAGATATAGAGATATTTCAAACGTAGTCACTAGATTTTAATGGATTTTAAAAGTATTTCAAGAAATAATTCTTTCAACATATCCCGAATTCTCTTAAAATGTCTTCGAATCCCTTTCAGATCCTTTTGAAATTCTGCTAAATATTTTGAAATGATACGAAATCTACTAAAATTTGTCGATATAATTCTGAATCCTTTGAAATATCTTGAAATCCTTTCAAATCCCAGGAAATTATTCGAAACCACTTCAAATCTTTGAAAATTTTGGAAAAGTCTTGGAAATCTTTCGTAATATTTCGGAATCCCGTGAAATAAAAACATTTTTTTTTTTTCCTCAAAATCTTCAAAATTATTCTAAACTCGGTAATATGTTTCGGTAACTCTTAAAATTGTGTTAAAACCATTGAAAAATTCCATTAGTTCTTTTGGAATATTTCTAAATCTTTTCAACTCTCGTCAAATCTTTTGAAATCCCTTTAAATTCCTTACAATCCTTTGTAATCCGCGGAAATCGTTCTCAATCTCTTAAAATCTTTCAAAATCCCTTAAAATGTTTTTAAATAGGAGGAGGGGATGTTAGATTGTATAATTCATCCTTATGTAATTAATGGACGTTTTCTAAAATAAATAAGTACCAATATGTAATATTTGGTAAAAAAATGATTTATTTTGCTATATTGACTCCAAGATTGAGTTAAATTAAGTTAGAATATATTTATCGCTAATTAGCTCTGTCTATCTTCTATAATTCCGCCAGAGTCTAGGCGTCATCGATGCATCATCTCCGAGGACGACAACGACTGGAAGGAGACATCAGAACAATGGATCAGCTCAACATTCTGCTCATACCGCGGCAAGGAACATTCAAGCTATTGCGCCTTTTTTATCAAAGGTTGCCAACATTAAATGTTGTCGAACCTCGAAAAGGAGATCCAACACTGGAATGCCTTCAAGTTCCTGGATTGCCTCCAAAAAGGTGCAGGAACATCTACAATACTTATCCACGTGGTGTGGAATTTAGTTTTGCCTCTCTTCGAGAAGTATTCGTTTGTTAATTTTAACCCGATTTTAGCCCGAACGACAAACTCGTCTTCTGCTTGACTCCAGTTCTGGACCTAAAATTTGCAGGGGATTAGTCTAGGAGAAGACAAGCGACTGTCCATCATCTCCATGTCTATCAAATACGTAATTTAGAATAATTTAAGGGACTTCTAATTGTTGTAAATCCCACTGAACTTTATGATAATACTTTCTTGTCCTCAAGCCGCAATTAAGACCATGTGCATTAAAATCAAACGAAGCGTGCGCAGTCGCTTGATAAGGACATCCCGAGGTGACGCCCTGACTCACTCTCTTTTCTCTTCGTGACCTCATCGAAACCACTTCATCCCTGCAGATTTTCTTGCGAAAACTCCAAGTATCTACGTTCTGCATAGCTTTCTCCGACCCTTACGAGATTTAAAATATTTGTAATTCAGAATTGTATTGAGGATGTTTCGTGATTCTTCGCCAAGAAAGCGAATTGAAATTAGAATACCGAGCATGGAGTTTTCCTAAGATTAATTTAATTGAGATTTCCAATTAACTGAGTTCCCCAGATACTGCCACAAAACTTCCCCTAGTGGCAGATGAATATTGCGTCACCGATCTTCTCTTATTGTATGCAAATGTGCGAAATTCTTGCGAATCCTGACAGGAGTCCTCCTTCTTGAGGATGTTTTGCAAAATCCTAATTTTGTGATACCTGGTATGAATTTCTGTTATCCTGATTATTTAACACAAATTTAGTGAATTTTAAAATATTGTGGTGTTTCCACAAACTGAGTGAGTCCCCTTTATTGAGCCTTAATCTAGCGTTACCTGAATCATCGAGTTTTTGCCATTCGCCCAATTCCCCTTTCCCCTTTAGGCTTAATTAGTCTGTATTACCCAACAAAAGGAGCATTGGGTGAAGATATTGATGAGAGTAGAAATGATTTGAACTAAAATCCTTAGTATTCAATCATTTAAATCATAGATAATCCTGAAAACTAACGCAAATGTATCAATGATACTTAACATGATTTCTGAATAAATGATAATTGTTATTTATCATGATTCGTTTGTAGTCATTTCTAAAACTATAAACCTATTTCTTTCGAACTACCCCCTCTTCCAATTATGCAAGTTGAGCTAGTCGGAAATTGAGCCATTAAATCGTACTTCGAGTTGTTAAGTTTAAGTTGAATCACTCGATATAATTTTCAAGTGGAATTTTTCTATCACTATGTTTATTTGGTTCTTTTTTCCAAACAGTCCCAAGAAAGATCTGGCGCCCTGGCAACTTAGAAATGCGATTATAATTCAAGTTATGTTAGTGAAATCAATATCTTAGTACGGTTCCGAAGTTGAATAATACTGAAATAAGATTAGGTTGAAAATAGGAGCGTTACAAAATGTAAATACATGTTTTTATTCAAGAATATTACATACATTACAAATCAACAGATGCAGCACAGATCATTTCCAAACTTAGACTTTTCCAAGATCAGTATCCGAAGCTCCATTTCTATTCGAAAATGTTAGTAATAATAGCGAGTACATTAATTAGAAATAAATTGAGAACATTCTTCCACGAAATTGAATGATTATTCTGTCCAAAATTTTCGGATCAGATTGGGTGCAGAATTCGGAAGGAATTAAATTTACGCTAGAGACTTACATAAATTTTCCACGTGCGCAACTGATTCTGGAGATCATCACAGCTTTTTTACGATTCATACTTCCTGAAATATGCTCTGTAGCAAATGCCGTCTGGCATTGTTACAAAAACGTGGATTTTATCATTATTACGTGGACGAAATAGGCGAATTTGATTCCGATCAAAACGTAACAGTTGTGCACGCATGAGAGTACCATTTGGCAAAGGTAAAATAACAAATCTTGGTTTCCGAGAAAGATCACTAAATGTAGGGCCTCTACGCGCATCGAGTTTGACTGTAACCCAACCATAGCCATTTGGCTTTCGAACATAAACTATCATTTCGTCTGGTAGTGGGGTATGAATCCAGGGAGGTGGCAATATTCCATAAGCCTGAAGACCTCCAATAAACTGAGAGCCATCCGCAAGTTCCAAGATAACGAGGCTTCCTTCGCGAATTTCAATATCATTAGCATCTTCAGCTGATCGACTATATGGTCTGCCACGTCCGCGATGTTGTGGTTCGACATGGTGTCTAATAACGTGACTTCCTTGTTCAACTCCCTCTGCACCTAATTTTTTAAAAAGAAAGTGCGTTACTTGTTTTAAATATCATGATAACCAATTAGAAGATATTTTGTATAGGACTATGTCTATATATATATATATTGTAAGCGATCGAAACGCATATCCCCTAGATATAAATCATCCGTGGTACATTGGTGGAACGGACTCCAGCATTAGGCGCTAGAATATCGCACATCCTTGAAATATGCGACCTACACGAAACATGTAAGTGGGGAGCCGAGGCTGCAACAGGGTCCAAAGGGGTCTGATGAGGGAGGAAAAAGCATCATTCAGGCAGTGCTCCCAAAATGCAGACCCGACGACACTGCGCTTTCGTCGTATAGCACGAATTATTATTTCGGATAGTTGGTTCCAATAGAAATAATGTGCTTCCACTGGAGTGAATTGACATTAACACACAACCAAATAGAAACGTGTAAAAAAGTTCTTTCAAGGCAGCCCACTGAGTCTGCACCCGCAACCAAATTTCGATTCACTTTTTCGGTATCTCTTCGACACGGGATCTGTTTCTTGCAAAATTAAGTACGGTTGATAGCCAGGAGACAAACAAAATTATCAGTAGAGTTCTCGAGATATTTTAGATTCCATCAAAGAAAATAATCTCAGGAATGAAATATAAGATTTATTTCGAATAGCCCTAAATCGGGGATTTGGAAGGTTTTTCGCTGAATCGTGGTCAAGGGGAATTTCAATTGATTATTATCTGATAGAGGTTATTCCTTTGGCATATGCTGATGATATAGTTGTACTTGCTGACTCGCGGGTTGATCTCCAGAGAAAAATGAATGCTATTCCTGAATATTGTAGGTTGAATTATCTGGAAGTCAATACATCCAAGACCAAGATCATGGTTTCCCTTAGGGGTAGACCACCGTTGATACCGAAGTTTACGTTTGAGGGCACGCAATTGAAGATGGTTCGAGAATATACATACCTTGGCCTTAGTTTCCGATATATCGAGGTTGGAGTATTTGCGCTCGAGCGCTGAACTCGCCACTGCAGAGCCCGAACCCTGAGCTTCGCGCTTATGTATGTAACGATAGGGATATAGGGATAGTAGGGACTCCACAAGATTTCATGAAATGTGTACACGGAATTTCGAAAATGGTTCGAATTCTCGACTCTATATTTATCGGACGTTATTCATTCACATCCCCTCACTTCCCTTCATTGGAAAAAGTACGAAGGACCGACAGCGGCACCCAACCGAAACTATGAGGATTTCTGCCCTGAGCTACGAAACTCCAAAAACAGGAGAATCAATTTAATTATCTTTAACTTTGATCAAGTGCCTCAAAGATCGTCGATTTCTATAAAGATATGTAGATTAATTTTTAATAATTTAATTTGCGTTTTTTAAATAACTTCTTTGATCTTTTTACGAGTTATCATTATTCAATCGATATAATTCATGCAGTTTTGACATCTCCGTATTGGAATATGGGTGAAAAATACTGTTTAATTACAGTAAGGTAGAGTATTTGTAATTTTGGCTTTACTTTTTTCCCACCAGGTATGCATGTTTTTGCTTTCGTAAGAATTAGGTTATTACTCTTGTGTACTGTAAATCAAGTCCCGTCCTTTCTTTTCGATAGGAAAAGAAGTATTATGAATAAAAGTAATATTTGCGCGCTTATACTTGTAAATAGACGTCATCTCCAATAAAATAGTTACGTGGTTACAAGTTATTGGCTGAAAATGAAACAGACGTGTTCAAAATTTATCTCAAATCTTTCATGTATTAGGATTTGAAAAATTTAATTTATTTTGCGAAGTTACACACAATTTCAATATTTAAGCAATCGGCATTAGAAAATCTGAAGGGATTAAATTGGAAATTATAGTTATGAGCGTACATTATATCTACATTTTTGAATGCATTATATTTCTCGTAAATATCAATATTATAATCTTTCACACTTACATTGGAAGTCAAAGCAAGCAACAAATCCTAAAAGTAGAATATTAACGACGATCTTCATTTTTCACAGACATAAGCTGATTATTGGAAAATTTCCTAAACGAGAATTGATAAATGTCTCTACTTCTATATATACTGATCATAACAATCTTATTATTGAACCTTACGTTTATTTTACGATAAGAAGAATTGATAAGTTTTCATATTTTCTAATTTCAGTAGCCACATCGAGTTGTACAAATTCACAAACAATTGCAGACTACATAGAAGAGCCAAACATCACATCATTTCAACTATGTTATCTAGGGATTCGTATTACATAACTACATTTACTTTGGCCTTGGTGTCAAAATCTCGCTCTAGATTATTGTAGTGAAAAATTCTTTTATTCTACATGCGCTTACAAGAGAGAGTTTAGGGCTAATTCTATATTATCTAAAATAGGAGTATAGAAATTATCTAGAAGCCTTTGAAAAATTTTGAATCGGGGGATTTTATTGGAATTATGAAGATTTAAACAAAATTATAAGATCTCAAAAGATTTAACGGGATTTGAAAATATTGTTAGACAATTCAAAGAATTTCTAGCTATATCGACCAATTTTAAGAGATCTAATGGGGTTTCGACGATTTTATGGGATGTCAAAGGATGTTCAGCTATTTCAAAAGACTCAAAAGTATATCCAAGTATAAAAGTATACCCAGTATAAAAGGACGTAAAATAGTACGTACAAAAGGATGTACTGAAGAACGTACCAAAGGACGTGCAAAAGGACGTCCTAAATTAGGATAAAAAATTACGTACTTTCGGTACGGCCTTTTGTCGTTCGTTTCTGACATAATTTTGCATCCCAACTTGGGACATCCTTCGGTACGTCCTCTTGTACGTATTTTGGTACGTTGTTTCTGGCGTAATATTGTATTCCAATCTGGGACATCCTTTGATACGTATCCGAAATTTTCAGACCAAATCGGATGCAGATCGCAAAATGACTTGAAGAGAATGAGAAACGATTAGAAAGCTCTTAATACTATATAATTTTGTATCTAAAATTTGTATTGCTACTTAAAATATCCACTGTAACAAATTCCATTTGACATGTTTACAAAAGCGTGGGTATTATCATTATGACGTGTCAGAAATAGACGATATGTAATAATCTGCAAACGTGGCCAAAACCTTTCCTTAGCTACTCGAGGGACCAACTATAAAACTAACGAACCCAATTATAGATGCGATTCGAAACGAACGCGCGCGCAGATCACCCATCAATGGCGAACGGCGAACTGTACCAATCGCCCTACATTTCAGTACCCTCAAAATAATTTGGATGGAAACACGATGATGGACTGGCGATATGTTTACACAATTAGGTGGAAAAATCGACTCAAGGAGCAGTTGCTGGACTGCTACGATGCCATCATTATCCCTATTCGCAGAGGCTCGTTTCATAACAATGTGAAATTAAGACCAATCGCTGAAACCAGATATCCCCTGAGAGATAATTGATGATTTGTGGACAAAAAGAAACAATATCATCCAGTCTCATCCTGAGCCCCAAGATCTTTCTGAAATGGAATCCACCCCTCCGCAAGGATCTCTTGAAACACTAGCTTAATTAAAATTGAAGATCTTATTATAAATCCCATATAAAATTAACTAGTGAGATAACTTACGTTTCAAAACATCAAAATGTAATATTTATTGCAATGATAAACGAGAAGACACGTATTAAAATATCTCAGTTATACTCATTTAATTTAACTTGCAGCTCACAGCTCGCTCATCTGACAATCGTTGACTTGATAACGCCACATAAATACTTCGGAAAATCAGTTGGTGGTTTATGTAGCCTCACAGGTGCGTTTATGGTTCCACAGAGATGACGTACATTAATTTCCAGAAGAAAATTAACCAAAGGGACTTGTATTTGAAGCTTCCCACATGCACGACATAGCTTCGTCTAGATATCAAGATTGACCGCCCGAGATTCTGAATCGGTCCAAAAACAGGAGCCAAATGGACACAGAAAACAACCTCACAAATTGTGCCAAAATGCACTTATTTGAATTATATAATGGGATATATACCTCAACTCCCGATACTTGATTCACACTCCAGGCCGCAGCCTATTACAAAAGATATATGAACAATTCGGCGGTTCAAACGCCTCTGGACTCCGAATTCGCTATTCGCGTTACGAGTCTGTCGCTCGAATCCCCCACTACTACGAGGCATTTCAAATGATTCAATTTGGTTAACACACTCTCGATGGAGTCCGACCCCTGGACCAGCAATTGTTCAGTTTATGGTGCAGCAAGAGCTTTGGCTGATTCAAATCGAAGGCTTAAGCCGACGATGGAATCAAAGACCAAAGACCGCTTACATTATCTAAACAAGAAGAATGGCTGGGCAAGACAGAATACGTTCCGTGTTTAGTTTTGATAACCAATCTACATGACTACATGACGTCTGATAGGCCGTTTACGGAATGGAGCCGACACCGACAGTTCGCCCGTGAATTGAGGATCTCTCATCACACACTGAACAAGTTGAAGTTGCTGTCGATTAAACAGCACATTGTTGATTAAATGCCTGAGTTATCTATCGCAAGAAGGATCAGAATTCAGGATTCAGCGATCTTCCTCTTTCTGGCAAAAATCCCCCCAAGCCAGAGGAGGTCGGGACTTTTCAGAAATAGATTCACAAAGTCCATCACCTTTTGAAGGTAGACACTCAGAATATGATCCGCTTCAAGGAGCTTCGCGACAACCTTATAAAACCTGAAGAGGAATGTCTATCAATCACTATCGAAAAGATGAATATGGCACTGAGGAGCACGAAGATCTTTTCTGTTGCAGGACAAGATAGTAACGAGATCGTACATATAGTCTGATCTCTTGTCCTATCCCTCTTGTCCTATCCTTACTCACAAAAACCTATATCTATGAAGAAATTCAGGCCATGAATTAATAATAACCTTGCTATAAAGAGATCACCTTATAAACAAACAATAAATAATGTCCTCGAACTCCTTAATCCGAAATATACACAGAAACTCACAGTCATTTGATACACTTGTTGCAGGTAGGGAAGTCCATGTAATAGTGTGAGTTTTAAAATTTTACGTGAAGTAGTTTTTTCACAAAAAATGTTAAAATTATAGAAGTAGAACATCGATTGCACTGCAAAGTCGGAAAATGATTCAGAAAACAGTCAGTTGGATTCAACAACAACAAATATGGACTGGCAGACGAATCGAAATCCTGAGAAGTGTGAAAATAAATTTTATCCCGAACTATTTATAGTTTCTTAAGGTACTAAAAGTCACAGTATTTCCCTTTTCCATTGTGCCAGTCGAGTACCAATCACTTCATGGATATAGGTTTTCCCGAGTGAAAAAAAAACTAGGGGGGTAACAGTGCGCTGGGAGTCCACTAGGGCAGGACCGTGTGTATTATAGCGTCCTGAAGCAGGTAGGACGAGTCAGGAACTGCTCTTCCAAAAAGTTTTGTAACTTGGACTATGAACTTTTTTTTAAATAGAACTTTAAGAAACCAACTGATTTGTTTTTTAATTATTTCATGCTCGAAATGGAACGAAAATACCATTTTTGTGTGTGAATCTGTATTTGGGAAAATGTCACAGAGTGGAAATTTCCGCTATATTTTAATTTCCCATTTATAAACAAAAGCCACAACAATTTTAAAACGGGGCTAAAAACTACACCGATATAAGTACTTTATCCTAGTATTATTTTAAAAAATCTAATAAATCATGGGAAAAGCACTAGGTATGAACAAATTCCGCCAATTACATAAGTATTAATATCTTATCGATTCATTTCAAGGGTAATCAAAGTTGCTAAAGCAAAAAATGAAGATGAGTAAGAATAGTGGAAATATTTCATTGAATTAGTTAAGTGGTTTTTTTAACTTCAAACGGTTCGGCTCCGTACCCGAAACCTGGAGAATTTAACGAACCCTGGTCCACACCTGAGCCTTTAAGAAATTAAAGGGCCCGGGTTTGAATCTGGGCCCTCAAGAATTTGAAATTTTGGGGATTGGAACCGCACACGTAAGAACGTAAAAGGTCCGTATCTGTAACCGAATCTTTGAGAATTTAGCGGTCTTAGTACCGAATCTAGACCCTTAAGAATTTGAAATGTCCGGGTCTGGACCAGAACCATTCAGAGCATAAAGGGTCAGGGTTTACACCTGGACCATCCAGAAGTTAAAATGTTCTGTTTCGAAACCAAACCCTCAAGAACTTAAAGGGTCCCGGTTCGGACCTGGACGCTGAATAGTTCAGAAGTTTCGGATCCATACCCGAATAATTGAGAATTTATCGGGCCCTCGTCCACACTTGGACCCTTGAGAAAATAAAGGTTTCATGTTCAGATCCGGACCCTTAAGAATTAATTCTGGTGAAAGTTTAGCTTCTTTGTCAGGAATTCATTTTTTTGCTTGAAGGATGTTTCATTAGCAATTTCACACATACAGTTTTTGATATTCACGGTATTTTTATTTTACTATTTTCAGTTCATATTTTTCCAACATTTTTTGGTTTATCGTTGTATCTATAAAAAGTCGAGCGTTGAAAAAACGGCTCAGCTTTTTTGATTGAAAATTCAGCTATTAGATCAAAATTCAACTTGTTTATGAAATTCATCTTTTTTTATCAAAAATTCAACTTCTATGTTGCAAATGCGTCCTTCGGATTGAAAATTCATCTTTCATTTGAACATCCTTCTTAGCTGAAAATTAACTTTTTTGCTTGAAAGTTCAACTGATTTGTTGCTTGTGCAACTATTTTGTTGAAATGTAATTATAAGGTTGAAAATTCATCTCTTTCTTTGGAAATCTAACTATTTGGTTAAGATTTTTTATTTATGATAATTAATTTTGTTTACTGACATATTAACTATTATCCTCCACTATTTTTGGTTCTTGATATTTCTTCTTTAATCTTGTTACGACTGTCAATATGAAACTGTATGTTCAACTGAAAGATTATATAATAATTTTATGAAGTTAAATACAATTTTTTAGCAAATGGTATTACGAGATTTAAGAGAAAAAATTCTGCTGTTTCAAATTAGAAAGGGGTAAAATCTAAGAAATTAGTAATTATTGCACATTTTTCCACATTTTTAGAACACATAATTTTTCTTGTGAAACTACATATAATTTGTTACACTTGCTTGGGAAATCATGCCAAACCGCGAATTTAAGAAATAAAATACCAAAGACGACCTTCATTTTTTCTGATAAATACGACGTTAGCTACATTTTGAAGAATTTTGTGAACGGAAACTGATAGATTATTGGAGCAATTCCGCTGCTATATATATACAAACCAATATCCGATTACTAAACTTCATTTATTCTACGCTATAATGATTTTCAAAATTTTTCTAATTTCATTAGAGAATTATAAAAGAATACATGTTTTGCAGACCGGACCATGATTCGAACCCACGCCGCTAGTGTTTGAAACCGACACGTTGTCCGCTGCGCCACGTAGCCTCGTGGGAGCCAGGACTCATTCGACTTGCAGAAGCCCAAGTTTCCCCCACTGTGGATACGAGGAAGGGAATGGGGAGGAGAGCGAGAAATGAAATCCAAGGAGAAGACACTGAATAGGGAGGAAAAGAAGTTAATAATGAGCCTGAAAGAGAAGGGACGTGTTACTCTAAACGGAAATGCGTAGGGGCGCAGGAGGAGAAAACGGAACGGTTATATATTGGGTGACAGTTTACTGTGAGGTAAAAGGAAAAGTCGAGAAACTAGAGGTATGAGATTGTATAGTTTCGGATCATCTTTCCATAATAGTGACATTATAGGGAGAAAATAGTAATAACAACAAGGATAAAAAGGAAGTACCGATAAAAAGAACAGGAAGAGAGGATTGTTATTTTGAAACGAACAGTTTAAGGAAAAGGTCAAGAATATTAAAATGGAAGAGGGAAATACAAACAAGAAGATGGAAATAATTATAAACAAAATAAAAAGTGTGTTCAAGGTCACAAACAAAAAAAGTTAATGAAGAAGGAGATAGGAGTGTATGGGACGAGGAAAGTAAAGAGAAGAAGGTAGTAAGAAAGAAATTAGGAAAAGGAAGAAAAGGAAAATGTAGTGAAGAAAAATATAGCAGAAAGAAAGGAAGAGTAAACTGAGAGGTGTGTTAAAAAAAAGTATGAAAATAAATGGTTGCAGAGAGCAATGTGAGTAGATATTTGACAGATGGTCAATACAGAGAAAAACAAGAAGGAAAAAAGTGAACCTTGATATTGAGATGTTAGATTAGAAAAAATATATAATGGATTTGCTAGGGCAGGTAGAGAAGAAAATTTGAAAAGGAGGAAAAGATAATAGGGAAAGTGACAAGGACGAGGACATGACAAGTCAAGATGTTAGGAATAATGAAAAATGGAAAGGCACTTGGTATATATGAGATTCCAAATGAAATCTGGAAATATGAAGGAAAAGAACTAAATTAATGAACATAGATAATGTGCATTAGAGTATAGTGAGGAGAGAAGTGGCCAACGTTATTGAAAGGATGAGTAGTGGTACCGATGCAACCCTAGCAAGAAGTTTAAGACAAATATATAATTCCACGGAATCTGACTGGATTTAGAAAAGGAATGAAGGTTATGGTCAACTAATATGTTCTGAATTATCGGATAAGTAAAAGAACTTAAGGTCGTGTGAGGAGTGGGTCAGTTGACCGGCTTCCTACCTCACCGAAACTTTTTTTATTTGTTAACTTATTTTCAGACGAATAGCCACACCAAGTTGGAAGTATGGGATAATAAATAAGGAGCACTAAGAAAAGCGGTTCTGGTCCTAAATTTTTATAATTAAGAAAAACGTTTTTTTTTTTTTTTTTTTTTTTTTTTTTTTTTTTTCATAATTATAAAAATTTAGGACCAGAGCCGCTTTTCTTAGTGCTTCTTATTTATTATCTTAAATTTTCAATTTGATGTGGCTATTCGTGTGAAAATTAGTTTCTAATAAAAAAAGTGTCGGTAAGGTAGGAAGCCAGTTACGTGACCCACTTGTCACATGGCCTTAAAGGGAAACAGGGAGAGTGATAGAAGCAATGTTCGTGGACTTAGAGGCGATGCTTGACTGGAAAAAAAATATACTGACATACACGGAAGATATAGTGCTGATTGTAGAGAACGAAGAACGGATATCGGGCTTGATTACAGGATTGGAGAAATACTTGGATGGCAAAAAGTTGAATTTGAATGTAGTAAAGGCAAAGATAATGTGGTGAGAAGAAGGAGGGAGAAAGATAAAAATAATGCACTGGGAAATGAAAGTGAATAAAGGTAGGAGAAGTAACATAGTTTAAATATTTGGGATATACCTCACAACTAAATGGAGATCATAGAGCTCGTATGAAGGAAAGGATAAAAAAGTGGGATGGGTAATGAAACAGGTATGGGAAATAGGATAAGAAAGGTTCAAAAAGATTAGAGAAGAAGAATGTGGTTATTTTATACGCTGATATGGCCGGTGTTTGCCCATGGAGCGGAGATCTGGGGATAGAGTGAAAGGATAGAGATTCAGGGGTTACAAGAAATATATAAAGGTGGACGATAGGAGTAGAATGGATAAATTAAGTTCCAGAGCGGTAAAGAGTGCATCGAAATTTCAGGAGAAGCTAAGTGAGGGAAAGGAAGGGGAATCAGTCAAGAAGTGCTTGAAGAAGGTAGAAGAGGAGAGAGGAAGGGCGATAGAAGTTACGACATGAGAAGAAGAAAGAAGGAAGTTCTTTAGGACTAGACTTATAGGAGATAGACCAGGAGTAAGCTATAAAGAATTTCAGAAAAGGGAGTCGGTAAGTTAATTATTAGACAGATGGGAAATGATTGAGGAATCAAAATATATTAAGTGATAAAAGATGATAAAAACGGAGTACCGAAGTATTTAGAAAAGGGACCGGGAGGGAGAAGATGGACCAGAATAGCAAGACTCAAATTGAGAAACAAGGTGAAGGCCGGGATGAATTGGGAAGAGAAATAGAACAGAACCTGGAGGGTCTGTGAGAATTATTTGCATGAGGAGTAGATGAAAGAATTGGAGTAAGCTACAGAAGCAAAGAAGTGAAAGAAAAAATGAATGGAAGTCGATTAGATTAGAAAATTGTATACAAAAATCTGTAGGATAAATTAGAATGACCTTATGTAAGTTTTTTCACAATAAGGTTTTTATTTAATTGGTTCTGTTTAACAAATACATCATCGATCACATAATGATTTCATTAGGTATTTATTATATAACTTTCCTATTAAAATCATTTTTTACATAACATTTGGAGATTTTATGGCATGCGTAAATGTTTTGGAATTTTTTGTAAATATTTTTTCGTTGAAATCGTTTACGAACCATTCCTAGATCTTCATCCGAATCTTTCCATTTCTATAACTAAATACCTATTCTCTATCCAACATTCTGGATGAAATTGAATGCAGATCTCGGAAATGTTTCAGAAGAATCAGAAAGAATTAGTAAGCTTTGAAAACAATTTCTTATCCGAAACTTGTATTTCTACTTGAAATACCCACTGTAGCAAATACCATCTTCCAATGTTAAAAAAAACGTGTGTGTATTCACGCAAACGTGGAAGCAATAGACGAAATTGATTCCGATTGAAAGTTCTAAGTTTTGCACGTTTTCGAATACTTTTTGGCGTATTTAAAAAAATATCTGATGGATCAGCAATAGTTTCATGATGGGTAGGGCTCCCAGTATTTTCAAGTTCTCCAATATAATCATATCCACTTGGCATTCGTACGTAAGCGATGACTTTACCATATTCTGAGCTATAAATACAGGAAGGATGATCTAAGTGTCTGTAAGATTTGAGATTTCCAGTAAAATCAGAGAAATCCGACATTACTAAAGTAATTTGGCTTTCTGGTTCAATGTCAAATAAAATTCCATCTTGAGCAAGTAGACAAAGTGGACGAGGAGCACGTCGGCGTGGTGTTGGAACATTACTAGTGTTACGAATTTCTCCAAATCCTTCGGTACCTAATTTTGTAAATAAAAATACGTTTCTTATTTTAGAAGGTATCGTAACATTGAGATTAATATGTAGACCTTCCCCCTACTAGCGGGCTCTGCGAGGGTTGTTTTTTATATAAGTACCTACTCGTGGGACCATTATGGCTGACAAAATTAAAACAGACAAAAATAAGCAGAGCTCCGACTCAGAACCCTCATCTAACCAACTGCCAAAGGGGGACGGCTATACAGAGGCCATCTCACCAGAAGCGATAAAGACCATTAACATCGATGACAACAGCCAAGTTTCCACAGTTGAAGAAAAGACGACTTGGCTCTCTTTAAATATGAAAACCCGTAGCAATGCCTCAATTTCATAGAAATGGGCAACAGCGCTTATTAGGTCGGGGAAAATCGTAGTGCAGGCTGCAGATATCTGGCCGCGGGATTTGTTGGTGAAAAGGGCACCATCGTTGAAGCTCAAGGAAGAACAACACGTGGAGATCCAGGGGAATAGATTCTTGGAGAGTGAGCTCCAATAGACAGAGAATTGCAGTAAAGGCACCTTGGCGGTCCTCATCAGGCGTATGGTAAAGGTGAAGGTAAGCAATACCCTTCTCCAAGAACCCTGGTTATACAGGGAAAGGAGTAGTAGCTTCGGAGGATGTGGCTCGATATATAAGTCTCTCAAACCACAAATATATTTCGTTGTGTTTAGGCCTGGTAAAACCAGCGTATGGAAACCAGCTCATGGAATTCGCCAAAAGCCACGGTACCATGAACGAGATGAAGCATGCTGCGGGTTTTCTGAAAAGAGCTCTGATTACATCATATGAGAATAATTGCCCTAAAAGTACATTTAGATCTAGAAAGGAGAAGAAAGTTAAAACGCCCACTAAGAGAATCCCCTTGAAAAGACTAGAGCAATGTACAACAGGATACACAAAAATAAACTGCCTTCAGACTGGGAGATTTATAAGATCTAAAAGCAGTCACACAATTATAAGGCTCGATGATAACGAGTTTGTCAAAGGCAAAGAACAAACATTGAACCGCATGCTGAAAGTCCACTTTACAGGTATTCAGCGAACTCAAACCAAACGAGAGGAGGAATTCTGTGAGCAACAAAGGAAGGCGCCCGATTTGAGTTTCCTCACAAATGCCCTCAATATCAAGAAGGTGAAATGGGCCTTCTGCCTCTTTCATTTACCAGAAGCGCATGGCGTCTACCTAATGCTCTCACAAAAAGTCATGGACTTTGTCATTTTCCCACTGACATACACAGTTTACTTTTTTCCATTACAGCAGTCTCCTTATTCAATAATATATTTAATATTCTGATAAAATATTTCGAAGGATTGATCATAATGTTAATTTTTCTGTTCAGTATGCTTTCTAATTTTAATTTGTTCAGAACTCAAGATTAGGAATTCACGATGAAAAAAATATAAATTAATGTACCTTAGAAAGGAATACAAGAAACTTTAACTTACTATTTCCCTTCGGCCATGATATTGTTTAAAAAAATATTATGTTTCTTTAATTTTAGAGATGAACCCCGCTTTTCTCCGCTTTGAACTTCAGACATTATAAAAATCTCATGGGACATGTTCTTCACATTTATACTGAACTGCAAATAAATGTTTTCAACAATAAAAGATTGTAGTTCGTTAAAATAAATGCTATTTTAGTCAATTTCTTCTTTGCTTCTTTGAATGGAAAAAATGAAAATCCGCTAAAGATATACTTACATATCAGGAAGGAGAACAATATTGAACCCTAAGAATCTATTCATGATTTTCGCTGTTTTCAAGAAATTAAGACTTTTAATAGTTGAAAATGAATGAATTGATTTGCTCAGAAATGCGTAGTACGATTTTTTCTTCCTGGCTTGGGAGGCCTGGTTGGGAGATATTTTTTATTGAATTTTAGAAAACAGGAAATGACTCTGAGATTCAAGAAAGGCACGCACTGCGACTTGAGAGTGGAAATTAACCCCATGATGAAAGCGATCACCTCCATCACACTGTATATATATATCGCACCTGCTAATTGATATGATTCAATTCGGAACTTTGAATTGTAATTTAAATATTTGCAGTAGATTTTCATAAATTATAGATTAGTTTAGGATCAACTCGTAATCAAACTTTCTGATCATCATGTTATTAGTCAAATCGATTAGTGCTCATATTCAGGAAGCATCATCATCACCATAATTATTATTACTATTGTTATTATTATTGACCAATTTATTCACTTATACAGTTGTTTCGATAGCTCATTCCGAAATCATTGAAATTAGTTCTCAATCAGTTAGATAAATATTACAGTTCCCAACCCCCTTTTGGTGGAGGGGCGCTGACCCACAGCAGGCCCTACGTGGGCGAGGATCAACACTCGATTTCAGAGCTCAAAACCGTACGGTTGTTCTCCTATCATTGTGAACATCGAGTCTCTGTTTGAATAAAATTTCATCTTTATTTTGCACACTCAAAATTTGGTCTGTTCTTCTTGTTGATTCGAAATTGAATTATAGTAATTTTTAATAAGATTTTCAGCACAACGCGAGACAAACTCTAGTTCCTCACAGCAAGGAATCTAACACCTTTCGGCGACGAAGTTCGACGGACATCGATGGTTTGAATTCCATTTTTGAATTTCGCGCGCGAATCAATCTCCGGGCATCACAAAAACAGCAACGTGGCGCCATCATATTGTAGGCACCCTTACTGGCGGCCGTAGATCGTCTTTCTGTGTTCCTCTCCTTTTGATTCAGCCTGTCATGCGCGCTGTGGCCAGAGCCTAGCATGAGACAAAAGGAGTGGAAGCCATGTCTTTCACTGTAGACCTATACGACTGTGTGTAAAAGAAATGGCGGAATTCAGCGCCACCTACCACCGTTTTAGTAACTAAGACTCTGTGAG
>JAABKJ010000895.1:0-32308 GCA_011634705.1 Andricus grossulariae
CCCAGACCGAGGTACAGAAATAAATATATGTAATATACACTTGATATAGTAAAGTTGAAAATAATGTAGAAAAGTTCACATTTTCGATAAAAGCGAGTGCGAAGCACGAGACACGTCATGAGAATGTGTTCGTTAAAGCCGAAGGAGCTTTAACAGAACATAATTCATAATCACCAAATTATAGTTGTTGATGCTTTGACATTCAATTTTAAAAGTGAGGAAAATGCAATGACCGAGCGCGTAGCGCGAGGTAAACACGTTATCGAGCGCGAAGCGCGAGATAAATATATTATCGAGCGTGAAGCGCGATGAGAATGTGCCACGCAGCGGCCAGATTTTTTTGCATATGTTACTTCAAAGATGGGAAAGTTATTTTAATTTTCTGAAAAAAAGAAATAAAAATTGTTCTCAAAAAGCCCATCTGTTTTCCTGAAATTTTAACCATAAATTTCTCATTTAGTATTTTTCCTTTTTTCAGGAGCAACAATTATTTTTGATTTTTTTTTTGAAAACCTGGCACTTCATTAAATTTGTCAGATTTTACTGTCTTCTTGTTCCAGTTTGTCAAGTTTCTTTCGCTTTTTCTAAACCGATAAGAAAAACAAAGAAGGAACGAAAAATGGTAAAGCTATTTCGATTTTTTGAAAAATTAAAACACAATGTTTTGTCAAAACAGGAATCTTTTTTCGTTGAAATTTTCAGGATTGAAAGGAATATATCGGCAACATATCATACATTTTAAATTTGAGTTGTATTTGCATTTACAGGGGGAAGAAATTCTCTTTTTTTCACTGTTCGCGCATTTATTGTATTTCACTGCTATTTTTTACTGTAAATGAGAAAAATGTTATTTTATTAGACATAATTATATAATGCGTCAAAAAGTAATTATGAAACTATATATTAACTATCACTGTTAAAAATTTCAACGAAAAAAAGGTGGCTGTTTTGAGAAAATTTTGTGATTTAATTTGTCAAAAAATCGAAATATCGTTATCATTTTTTGTTCTTTCATCGTTTTTCTTATTGGTTTTTGAATAGTGAACAAAACCAGAACACAAGACCATAAAATATCAAAAATTTTATAAAGGGTGAGATTTTGAAAAAAAAAAAATGTTTTATCCTGAGAAACAAAAAAAAATACAAAATGGGAAATTTATAGTAAGTAGGTTATATGTGGGTGTTACATGAAAAGGGCCCTCATGGCTGGTGGTAGCCTAGGAGATATTCGTGTTTTTCAAGGTCAGGGTCAAAATTATTATTTTCGAATTTGAGTAGGGGATGATATTAGAATCTATGCTGAATCTATTGACACTATACTCATAGTATAGAAATAACACGTGCGCTTCTGGCACTCGCCAACTTAAAATGCGTTTCCCTCGAAAAGCTGTTTTTCGAAGTTCCAACTTCAAAAATGCCACGGCGGCAGCTTTTTCAACCTAAAGGGTTCTTCTTGGACTTAAAGTTCCAGAAATTTATCCGGCTATGACTATTTATGGAACTCCATAACGGCCATAAGGCTTTTTCATGCGGAAGCTTATACATTAGTATCTATTATTCATAAGAATTTCAGGAAAAAAAAAGATGGGGTTTTTGAGAACTTTTTTTTCCTATTTCTAAAAAATCACAATACCTTTAACATTTGGTATTATTTTTCAATATTTTTTGTGAATTTTGAAAAAGTAGAGGAAACTGAAAGAACTGAAACTAGAAAAACCACTATATCAACAAATTTGCAAAAATGGCACGTACAAAAATACATTTCAATGGCCAGCCAATCCTCAACATGTCACCCGCTGGCCTGGATGATTTGAAATGCATTCGGTCCTTTATTAAAACCTGAAATAAATATTTTATTTTAAGACCACCGAAGGTTCTCGACCGACATCAACCCACAAGGGCTGTATCCTTTCGTTTTTGAGACTCTCATCATTTATGATTCAGAAAGTATTAGAATTGTCCGAAATTTCACACCTCAGTTTTTCAACGGATCTTCACGTTTTGAGACCATCTAAAGCCGAAAATCAAGTTTTGGCGATGGCGTCTGTCTGCCTATATGTCTATTTTGGTCCTCAAAAATATACGAGTTGGTTGACAAGCATTCGTTGACCAACAATTATGGTTTTATCCATCGAAAATGCTATCCAAAAATAGAATATTCCAATTTTACGCCTAATGACGACAAATACGTGAAAAAAGTTTGAAAGAAGATCTGAAGCCTTTCACAATATCTTCAATTTTTCTCTTAAATATTTCTTAATAGGACTCGTCTTTTTGTCTTGATGCATCGAAAATGAATAAGTAGAAAATTGTAATTATAAGCCAAACGACGACAAACACGTAAACAAGTTCACATAAAGAATTGTAGAGTTTTAAAAGAGCTATAATTTTTCTCTGAACCCTTTTTCGAGCAGACTTGATATTTTGGTTCTATTTATCGAAGATGCAAAAAAAAGAAAAATATGAAATTCAAATTTTGAGCCAAACGACGCAAAACATAGGAAAAAGTCTCAAAAAGGAATTATAGCTTTTGAAAGCTCCTACAAAATTGTTAAGGGGCATTTTTTGATAGGACTTGTCATTTCGGGGTTATTTCTTGAAACGAAGTATCTCGTCCCGAAATTTGGGATTAGTGAAGTATTTTGCAAAAGCTTGGCTAGTCGCCCCGCATTTTTGGGACGACTAGTCGTTCCGAGGTAGAATTGGGGGTCGATCCATGCCAACCCCCAGCAAATCACATTGCAGCAAGTCAAATCTTGAGCGACTCACATTTGCGGCGAGTCACATTTGTGGCTAGTCACATTCGCGGTAAGTCATATTGTGGCATCTCTCATTCCAAAAAGTTTGAAGTCCAGAAAAAATTAGCAAAAGTGTGGAAAGATACCGTACGGTGTAAGGAGGCTCAATTCAGAGTATAGAGATGTATAGAAAAACAGGTATCTAAAAAAGAGGTTTGTGCTGAAGTTTCATTCAAGCATACTGAGTGCCAAGAATAAATATCCGAGCGTGAAGCGCGAGATCCGACAGACGCGCGCCGTAAGCGCGCTCAAACTTGCGAGCAAAGCGAGATGCGCGCGACGAGAATTTGCCCGCGCGGCTATCAGATTTTTTTCTCTAATCTCAATTCTGTGATACCACTAGACTGGGCAAGGCGGGACATGTTTTTAGATACAGGGAGGAATTATAATTAGATATTAATGCTTTGAATATGTCAATTCTGACCCTATTTTTGCGTAACGTGAAGTTAAAACTTCTAATTTAGCTATAAGTAACTATAGTTATTGCAATTCAAAGTGTGTCCACCTTCACTCATCATGTTGATGCTAAGGCACCCACATTCAATAAAAAGGGAAAAACTGCTATTTTGTAATACTGATTGGCAAATATCATGAATTAGAAGTTTCTGTTGTTATTTAAGTGACATTTTCTTATGCTTTTTATGCTTAAAAGCAATGTTGATACAAGATACGGTAGTAAAATACGGATGCATTTCAATTTAATTAAACCAGTATCATGTTCATTCAAGAAAATCTGTATTTTCTTCAAAATCCAAAGAATTATATTTAAAAATATTAAGAAATAATTGGAAGTTAAAATTGAAGTAATATTACAGCGGCGGAACCAACCTAAACTATTGGTCGCAATTTGCTTTTTAAAGGAACAGTATTTCGAAAAAATAAATCATCCGCATACAAAATTCAAAAACGACTGTTATTGCCATGATATTCCTCGAAATATAATTAAAATTGTTGATAAAGTTAATGAATACACCCGATTCTCGGTTTAGCCACAGTGTCGGGGGTTGCCTGCAAGTAGCCTTGTTGCTAAAGCGGAGGAATCGAAACGTAAACAGCCAGGGCCGTCTGCACTGTTTCCAAATGGTTTATATAATATTGCACAATCTCCCCATGTGAGTACCCGCGCACTGCATCTCTCCACTACGCTGCTGGTGGGTTTCGGGCCTAGAGTCACAACCGTCTCTCGCCTTGCGCGCTGACAATCTACGTTTGCCAGCAGTTCTAGGAATTACTAAACCGCGAGCGGCTAAACCGAAAGTCGGTTGTACCGGCTCGTCGTTATTGTTTAGCCTTCTGTGACTGTGCTTCCTGAAAAATATGTATTTACTAATTTATAGCAAATATATTTTTATCGTAACGGTCGACAGTTATGAAAAAAAAAAACAATTAAAATTTATTCAAAGACCGAAGATACATGCCCAGCCAATGATATCTGTTCAGTCAATGACGGAAAAAATAATATGGGTTTCATAAATAAATTATAAATAGTTTTGAACATCACTGATATTTTCTACGTTAGTATCCACCAGCTTAACACTTTTACATATTATTTAGTGTTTTATGTACTTTATTAAAGAATTCATTGTAAATATTACCTTGCTCAAATTCTCTCATTAACATGTGTTAATGATATGAAATCGCAGCATTAGATTAGATGATTATCAGGTTAAGCACCTCATGAAATTTTAATTTATCAATCTAATGTGTTAGCAATGCCAAAATGCGCTATTTTCGAAAGTATATATTTATTACAGATAGACCAGCCAATGACGCACAAATCTAGAGACAATATTCAACAATGATAAGAAAAGGATTAATTTTTTTCTAAGATTACTGATTTTCTTGAAAATACTGAAGCGGCCAACATTATGATATTAACAATAATAATATTATTTTCCAAATTTCGTTAAAAAAACTTTATTTTGTAAACTGCACCGGGAGCAGTACAGCCAATTACTTTTCTGACTGCTCCTACTTAATTTTAAAGAAAAACTGCTATATTAGGAATAACGGTGAGTAGTGTTCGTTATTAATAGGCATAGAATATATAGAATTTTTCAGAGTATATTCCTATACATAAGTGGAATCCATTTTTTTAAATACCAGAGACATTGAGTGAGATTTTTCTTCTAATGAGTTATCTCACCAAAGTCGAGGGCCTATATAGTATCAAAATAAGCATATCAAAATTATATTATGATTTTTACTGGATGATATAATGTTGATTCGAGGTATGATAGAAATATAATGGTACTAAAGTGTATATAAATATTAAACATTAATTAATTAAATTTTTTTGAAAATGTAGTACCTCCAAGCTTCTTCTCTTTGGAAGTGCCAATTGAGACAATCTATCTCCCCGCTGTATCCTGGTATCGTAAAGAACTCGAACCATTTTATGAGTTGTAACTGAATGAACACCACCTAGAGGAAGTCCAGGTCCTTCACAGTAAAGGACATAAAATCCTGCACCACTATCTGTCGTTGGGGGATTTACGGACGCACCAAAGTGGGTACAGTTTATATAGTAAAATCTGGAAAAAATAATACTGTATTAGTTTAATTTTTAGAAGCTAGCTCATTAACTTAGAAAATAGGTAATCGAGGATAACGCAAATTTTCTAACCAAAAAATCTTTGCTACTTCCACGTTATATTTATTTAGGGAATTTATTTTTAAAGTAACGTAAACGAGTTTCATAAAAATCTACTGCTACTCAAGCATATTTAAAGTTGAACAGTATGGCAAACTGCATAATGTCCCTTAATTTACAAACTTCAGGTATTGAGTTATTGCTGGAACAGTATGTATATTCAACAGCCATAAAACAATATTCCGCGTTGTGCATCAAAAGTTTCTAGTTACAGAAGCTCTTTGCAGACATGTTTGTGAACATTCACAATGCACACGTGATGCATGGATAAAGCTAAATCTTGCTTCCTTTCTTTTAAAGACATCTTGTAAAGTTTTCTGGAATTCCAGTTTTGAAGTCTGCAGCTTTGCCATTATAAAGAAAGAGTCGCGAACTTTTAATTAATGCAAAAACAAAGAAGAAGTATAAGAGTTTCAACTTGACCAGAAGGTCTCTCTTTTATATAAAACTTTAATCATTCCCTGTAATCCTGCTGACAATGAGTCGAGTTTTTATCATAATATAATATTATGTCAAACTGTTTAAAATTTAAAGGAAAAAAGCCGGTCGACAGTTGAATATAATACCTTATTTCGAGACGTATTTTGATAATAAGACTTTGTTCACTCAAAATCATTTTTAAAGCAGGATTTCAACTAATGAATTGCTAAGCTTTGTAATTAGTGAACTTGCAATTAGCCATTTTATTCTCGAAATGGTTTCATTAAATATTTGAAATGCATGTAGCTTTGATCTTACCGACTACTCCAAAGAACCTCTCCAAGTTCGCATGTAATGCACAGAGGTTCCAAATTTCGATGATCATCGGCAGTTGGATCTCGCACCACATAAAGGTGCTTTTGACCAGGTTTTCGCTCCCTCGTTCCCAAGTAGTATACTAAATGAGCTGAAGTGTCCCACGCCAAAATTTCACTCACCTACCACAGAATTTAATATATTTTGTAATTTGCGTTTAATTTAGAATCAGTTTTTGTAGACGGAGAAAGTATATCTGCTTATTTTGCATGAGTCGCACGTTAAAATAAGCACAGCATTGATGCTTTACTGTAGAATATACAGATTTTTTTTATTCAATAACAGAAATGTAGAAAACATTTTGTCTTTTGAAGTGTACCATTTTTTAACAAATCTTTGGATTCATTCAGAGATGCCTAGAAAATATGAAGCAACTATCCAAAAAAGATGTCCAATAGCAACGCAAACGTTACCAAATTTATTAAATTTGATATAAACAAATAAGTTAATAAAAATATTTTCGCGGGTAATAGTAGCGATTCGTCACTTGATCCGCACTAAATTTGAATAATTTATGGATAAAAAGAGTTTCTTAGTTGGATACTTAAAGGTTAATTTGATCGGCAAAATTTAACAAAATTTAATCATAAAATTAATTAAATATTTGTTTGTATAAACCTCTCAGTCAAAGGAGCACTCAAAAGAAATCTCAAGCGATAAAATCGCTCAGAAATTGAATAGCATTTTCGACTTAAATTTTAAATGTATTTTTGGTCATTTTGCATTCAAACCTTTAGCAAAGTTATCAATACTGAATTTCTCTACCGGGCTCTGAAAGATTTTTACCATTATATGTTTTATATTACAGTCGATCAATAATGTAATCTCTAATTAACTCTATTGTCAGAACGAACTAGAGAACAATAGCGACCAAGAAGAAATCTGACGTTGTTCATAAGTGGGGGCGGATGCTTGAGCATTTTTTTGCAGCCAAATTCAGCCTTAAGTATTCTTGAAGTAGTTACTCCGCCGAAAATTAAGAACGGCGTCACCCCGGCGAGCTAAATAAAAATCGGCGGTGACTCGGTTGAAAGGAAAAATCGGCAGTGGCGGCGGCGTGGCCCGATGGCGCAGCGTCTAACGATGATCCATATCAGGTATTTATGATCGAATAAATAAAGTTTTTTTTTTACGGAATCGATCCTCAGTATTACTTCGCAATTTTCAAGCATTTAAATAATTGCTAAATAATTGGCTATTAAAGCCGTGAGAAGAAGCGGAATTTTTATTCATAAATACATAAAATGGTGCAAATCGGCTAATCCACAGATTAATTTAATTATTAATTATTAGACTATAATTTAATTATTAATTAATTAATCATTAAAGTAATTATTAAACTATGGTCATCAAAAAGTCCTTAAATTTACCAAATGACGAAATATGTTACTTAGGTTTCATTGCCAAGTTGTATATGATTGCTTCCTTAAACAAAATTCATTTATTCCATCCTTTATACGTGATATGAACAATAGTTTGTAAAATTCCTGTATAAAATAAGAAATTATTAATTGATTCTCATTTATTGAACTGAATAACTCATTTTTTCATAAATTGTTCAAATTTAGTGCGAATCAAGTGATAAAACGCTGCCCATCCCCATGAAACAATGTGTCCAATGACGTTTTTTTGCCTCACTATGCGCTAGAGTTGTGATTGTCCAAAAATTTTCCGCTTCTAAACCTTGATAACACGTAATCTCTAGAATATTATCTTTAATCGAATCCAATGAAACATAAAAAGTCTTTAAGTTTTCGTAAGATATGACTAAAATTGTCCAAACGTGTTGGCATCGAGTTTCAGTCGGTTTAAGCATTTTTAGTGATATCTAGGAAACCCGTGAATATTCCTTAAGCTTTATTGGCTTCAATCAAAGATAATATTTTAAAGATTACGTCCTGCGAATTTCGGATTTTCGCTACAACTTTCCTAGGCCATGACACGAGTTGAAGTCGGGGTACAAAATTCAAGAAATTATTGAATTTTGTTGAAAAACTTCTCACGTGATATAACCTCTTTTGTTAAAAAAAATTTCTAGTCCATACAATTCGGGATAGACATTTGATTCTATCATGGACGTTTATCTACAAAGTATTGAGAGGACTTCGACAGCCCAGAGATATAAGCCTCGTATGAACGCTAGGTCTGGTGAAGTACTACATGTAGCTCCGACGAATAATTCAATACTACAGAGCTCGCCGATGTTCCGATTACGAGGTCTATCCGGAAAGTATCCGATCATGTGCTATAACTTTGTACCCATTTGTGCTATTGTCAAAAACAGGTATTTACCATTTAGGGGGGGGGGGGCTCTATGAGGCCCCCTACTAAGTGACATAGGCCTTTGAATCTTTAGTCGAATAGTGTACGCAGTTTCGTAAACGTCCAACCACGTACGCGTCGCATTCCAGACTAACTCAACAAGGAGTGTGTAATAAATTTGGTTAAAAACTTGACCACTGATTTTCAAATACAATCGTTATGATTCAGCAAGTGTATGGCGACGAGTCTATGAATGGTACTCAAAGAGTGGTTTATGTGATTTAAAAGTGCGGTCGTACTTCAGTAGAATGTGACCCTTACTCTGGCAGGCCCGCAACGGTAAAAAAAACTATAAAACGATGGAAATCTTCGATTAATAGTGAGAGAGATAGAGGGAGACCTCGGGATTCCAAAAACTAAGGTTTCGGACATTTTTAGCCTGATTTGTGGAAAAGTAGCGGCTAGATGCTTCACCAGGACAACCCACATGCCCATTCATCGCAGCTTATTCAGTAATCTCTGCTGAAACACGGCCTTACGAAACTTCGTCAGCCCCCATACAGTCCTGATCTGGCTCCCTGTGATTTTTGGGTACACTGAAGGGGCCATTATCGCTATTGACAAGAATTAACTCTTAATCGTGGTGCACCACAAGCTCGGATACTTGCCGAACAGATCTCGTATCTATAGAGTTAAATATGTTCTACGAAGCAGCCGTTTTAAATGAGGACTTTTTTGAGATATAATAAAACACTTTTAGAAGAAAATGAGAGACTATGTATTGAGCAAACGATTAACAGGATTAAGCAACTAAAATAAGAAAATAAAAATGAAATAAATAATAATAAACAATAATGAATCAATAAACTAGTAAAATAATGCACTGTATGATATAACCTTTTGATAGGTAGTTTCACTTTTGGGTTATCGCTTATTGATAAGATCAAGTCAATAATTTTCACTTTTATCTTTGATACCTAACTTAGATATAAGTTCAACAATTTTTATGTTAAATTCATGCTATATATATTTTTTTTTCGAGAAATAAATTTTAATTAGAAATGATTATGTGAATTTGATAGGTAATATTGACCTCGTAACGACCGTGCGATAGAACAGCGATCCTTTGGTCCGTCAGGGTGACGTGTTTAATGTGAGTGAAGTGTTCCTGGCCTCCCTCTTGTACAGCTGCCAGGAGGAGGAAGCTGTCTCCATCAGGTGCGAAAATGGGATGTGGTTGAGCGTCCAGCCACTGCCCTTCCGGAGCCCTCTCCGTGTGAATTTCCTCACACTCCCAGTTAGGAGCTCGACATGCTGATACTACAGATAAGTTTTGGGACCTCGTCATCCAAACCACTGCAACTTGAGAAGAGTCTTCTCCTATCCATCCCGCTGAGATAAGATAATATTCCCTGAAAATGGATTTATTTATTTAATTCAACTTATTATTATTATTATTATTATTATTATTATTATTATATAGACTGGCTCATTTAAGGCACACAGGACTGATATGAGCTACTGGTTAAGGGGCCATCCATAAACTACGTTACCAATTTGAAGGTGGGAGGAGGTCGCACCAAAAACTACGGTTGGCAATAGAGCGATGAAGGGGGGGGGGAGTCAATGAAAGTTATCTTACGAACTTAGATAAAGTTTAGCAGGTTTCCTAATGAAACATCTTAACAAAGTTTGTCAATTTTTCGAAAGATGGCCCTGCAACGGTACACTTCAAAAATAACTCATTAAGTTTGAAAATCAATTCCATATTTCAGACTTCAGACTCTTTCCTCTATCTCCCTTTTTTCCTCGTTTTTGAAGAATCCATCTTTTTACCCTCTGTTTCAAGAAACTTTCCCCTTTTCTCGTTTTTTTCGCTTAAATGCGAACTAAAATATTAGAACCCGATAAGACAATCCAAATATTTTCGGTTAAAAGTCAATTTTTTTGGGTTGAAAAGTCAACTTTTATATTTGTTGTTTAGAATTCATCTCTTTTGGTTAAAAATTCTACTATTTGGTGGAAAATTTATCATTATAAGTTCAAAATTCAAATATTTGATTAAAAAATGGTATTTTTGGTAGAAAATTAATCTTCTTGGTGAAAAAATCATCTCTTTGATTGAAAATTCAACTATTTCATTGCATGTTAAACTCTTTTGTTAAAAATTCTTGTTCAAATGTTCAAGAATCAACATTTTAGTGGAAAACTTATCGCTTTGGTTGAAAATCTAACTAGTTGATAATTCGTATATTTTGTTAAAAAGTCGTCTTTTTTGGTAGAAAATTAATCTTCTTGGTTGGAAATTCATCTCCTTTGGCTGAAAATGCAACTGTTTGGTTGACATTTTTTGTTTGAGAATTCAAGGATTTTGTTGAAAATTCTATTTGGTTGTAAGTTGACTTTCTTGTTGAAAATACAATTTTTGGTATAAAATTCGTCTTTTTGACTTGAAAATTAGATAATTTGCTAGAAAATTAAAGTATTTGTTCGAAAATTAACTCTTATGTAGAAAATTCATATTTTTGACTTGAAAATTCAATAATTTGGTAAAAAATTAAACTATTTGCTTGAAAATTACCTTGTTTTGTTGAAAATTAATATTTTTGTTCGACCTACTTTGTAAAAATAAACTTCTTCAAGTGTCAGCTATTTGGTTGAAAATCTAACTATTCTGTTGAAAATTCGTTTCTGTTTGTTTGGAAATTAAATTTTTAATTTGAAAATTTAATTATTCCATTTTTGTTTAAAAATTATACTATATGGTGACAAATTAATATATTTTCTTGAAAATTCGTCTTTTTAAGTAGAATTTTTATTGAAAATTCACCTTTTTTTATTGAAAGTTTCCCTTCTTGTTGAAATTTATTTTCCTTGAAGTCAATCGTTCTTTAAAAATTCAAGTTTTTAGTTTGAAAATTGTATTTTTGGGTGAAAAGACGGAATTTTTGGTAGAAAATTAACCTTTCATGTTGAAAATTCATCTGTTTGTTTGAAGATTCAATTATTTTGTTAAAAATTCGACATTTTTCGTTTAATTAAATTGGTTGAAAATGTATCTTTGCAGTTTAACAATTTATCTTTCTGGTTGAAAATTCACCTATTTTGTTGAAAGTTTAGTTACATTGTTGAAAGTTTAGTTACATTGTTGAAAGTACAACTGTTTCATTAAAGTCATTATTTTTTGTCGAAAATGCGACTGTTTTGTTCAAATTTTGTCTTTTCGATTGAAAATTCATCTTTTATGGTAGAAATGACTTTTTTTTGGTTGAAAATTCATCTTTCTTGGTTGAAAATGAACTTCTTTTGTACTCTCTAGAAACGCAAAAAAACGGATATTAAGCGTGAAATCCGTGTTTAGCTAACAGCCACTTCATATTTTTTGCGTAGGGGGGGGGGAGTAAGGCAACAGTACGATCATCAACGAGGAGGGGCGATAGAGTTAAAAATAGCCAACATTTATAACGTCGTTTATGCGCGGCCCGTAAGGCCTGCTAAAATTTTACTTTACAACGGTGGGTTTAAAATCACTGTATTAATTTAAGTACATCCAGTGATAGCCCGCGGCTGAAATTGACTCTATTATAAGTGATCGCATTTGCCTGGACGGTTGACCAGAGGATAGGAATACTGCAGAAAACCATATTTCCATGTGCAGCCGTTTCTCCGACAGTCGAGTTTGAATATAGACATTTGATATCATCGAGTGCACAAAAGTCATCTTCGGCGTCAAACCTCCCCCTTGACGTTAGTTAAACTCAGTGAATTCACAATCTATACGTACATCAGATACGGTCGCCCATCCGAGTGTTAACCGCGTTCAAAATTCGTCAAGATTCACCAGATAATCCTAGGCCACTATTACTCTGATGAAGTTAGAGCCTTTAATGAAGAAACTTTCACGAAATTGGAAGATTCTCCTTTTGATTCGAAAAAGGAACAAAAAATAGTAAGGATCTTTCCTCTTATTTCTCTGAACCAAGGAAAATTGGAATACTTTTATTCTTTTTCTGAAAAAGAAACTTGAGGAGACTTTCGCTTTTTTTCTGAGGAAATAAAAGTTTCCTAATGGCTCTTGGCTTGAAGGGTAAATCTCAGCTTGCTAAAAAAAATGAATGTCCCTGAAACAGTGTCTTACAGACTATTACTTTAATGCGAACACTTACTGTCCATCTAAAGTAGAAGGTGGTTTCAGTCTCGTTCTTAAAGGCTGTGTGGTATTCGTGAGATTCGAAAAATTGGTGTTATTATTCAGATCAATGAGCCAGAGGTCCACATCTGGATTCGGTGAGCCAGGGGTTGGATATCTGATGGTCCTGGAGGGTGGAAAGGTTCCTCTTTTTGTAGCAACAGTAGGAATTCCACCGAATCCATTTTGGCCCATCTGAGTGCCAAACCAAGGAAATTCGAGCTCGGTGACTCTGGTGTCATCGAAGCTGGCGAAAAGAATATGCGATCCATCCGAGCTGGACCAAATTGCCTCAGGCCTCGGCAAAACCTCTTCCTGATAAAGCCAGTCTGGAACACCGTTGTAAACCACTCCTGGTATCCCTGTGTCTGTCAGACGAGTGTCCTCGGTGGCCGAAGGCGTCGTTCTTAGATAAATGTCATTCTCAGATATCATCAAGAGGACAGTCGTGTTTCCGAGCCAGGCCGCATGCTGGAGGCGTGTCTGGTGAAACTTCGTGGAGGTGTGGAGGCGAAGAGGCATGTGATGGCTAAGAAGAATCAGAGTTTCATCACCTTTGTTGATGTATGGTTCTTTGCGCGTTTTACTTACTCGTTTGTGACGTCGTACACCGTGTAATGCGCTGTAAACGTGTGCCGGAAAACCTGTAAAACATGAAATGCGACGAGTTAATTACTTGAGACGCCGGAAAATCATCCTTTATTGGCCATTCTTTTCAATTGTCGAAAGTCGTCGTATAAGAATGTCGTATTTAACTGGCTGTAATTTGGAGTTTATAGTTTTTTTTATTAAAAAAAAATTCAAGTGGGGAAAGCTAAACGGTGCGAAGTCCAATGGCACTACATGTGTATGTAATAATAGGATGGTCCAAAAGAAACCAACAACAACGTTTAGGGGTTCCGTCCGTCCCCTCAATTTTCCCATGAAAATTTTCACGAATATGAAACTGGAAGGCGTTAATTTCAATAAAACAAGTGCAAATTACATGGCCTTCTTAAAATCACTTCCCCGAATGTGACATATGCATTGATTTTTTATGCGGCATATTGGTCGTAAATATTAATTTTGTGTATTTTTTATTACAGATGATTTTTCATGGGCAACCTTAAAAGCTCAATGTATTTTTTATTTAGTAATAAATTGTTTAAGCAATCCTTTCTTCATACTTTATCGCAAATTATCCATACCTTTACAATGAGATATACTAATTAGGCAATATGAAAAATCAAAACCGTCGATTAAATTTATTGCAAATTGTTTCAATAAGTTTTTATTGTTTTAATGTCACTTTTGACTGGAATAAGGCAGGCAATTTTATTCTTTTGTAAATTTGTCAACAAACTCGACAGAATTCTAGCATATCCGAGATTTTTACCACTTAATAATAATTTCTTAAACAACTTCCATTTGTTTTAACATTTTTCTTGAATAAAATATAAAAAATTTCCACCGTTTCTGAGTAACATTAACTAATTAATTGAAATCGAAATTCTACATGAACGATTAACTAATTAGTTCATGCAATTCATAAAAAGTTAAAATTTTGTCTGTTTTGTCGAAACAAGATTTAAAAAAAGTGGAAATTGTTCAAACAACTATAGGTAAGTAATGAAAAGTTTCAATATAAGAAAGCTTACAAAATTTGTGGAAAAACTTACAAAAAGAAACACTCTTCTGCGTTATTCCAGTTAAAAATTATTTTAAGGATGAAAAATGATCTAATCTATTTAAACCTAAAGTAAATTGATCGTGTTGATTTTTGATTAAAGCTAGTTAGTTAATACTACTGAGAAAAGGTGTTAATTTGGGATATTTTTTGAACAAAAATGGTTTAAACACATGGAAGTTATTTAAACAACCAGAATTCTAGGAAGTTTGTTGTGAAAATACCGATAATTTGCGATAAAATTAAAAAAATTAGTGCTTAAAAAAATATAAATTGTTTAAGCAACTAATAATTAATAAAAAATAAATGAAGCTTTTTAATTTGACAATTAAAAATGATCGTTGATACAAAAACAGACAAAAGTAATATTGACGACCATTGTACGGCAAAACACTTGATCTTCGTTCAGAGGGTAGATTTTAGGAATGCTGGAAGGGCTCAGGTGGGTCAAAATAAAAAATCAATGGAGAATTCACATTCGGGGAAGTTTGTTTTTAAGAATTCCATGTAATTTGAGCTCGTTTTATTGAAATATGCTCTTTCCAGTCTCATATTCGTATAAATGGCTGTTTCCCCATATATTTTCAATGGGACACCGTTTATATAGAATAACTGAGGGTACGAAATGTTGCATGTAATCGGTTGAGGAGGGTGAACGCGAGATGGTTACTGCAAACTGAGGTAAACATTCCGTGGTGAATCGGAAATATGTACAGCGGATTTCGCTAGAGGCAACACGTTGCAGGCCTGAAGCGACGGAAAGTTTACCTCAGCTCGGAGTAATCAGCTAATATTTCCCTGCTTGAACGAGTAGCTGAAACGTTTCGTACCTGTAGTTTTTTCTGTGTAGCCTTCCCTGTTATTATAAATTACAATAGTATATCAATCATTAAGGAAATCATTTTTTATTAATATAATGAATAATAGATCCTTGTTGCTTATTGATTTTTTATTGTTTAGTAGAAAATCAGAAACTGGATAATCTGACTGTCATACCCAGGTGGAAAAGTTATATATAGTTTGTATATAGTGAAAAGAATGATGTATATTTTTCATTTGTTTTATACATTTTTCTGCATGAAGTAAATTTAAAAATACACATAATTTTGTTCACTACATATAACTTCTATTGTTCAAGATCTTTCAATGTTAATTATATGAGTGTTGAAACTTTTTCTCTCAAACTGGTTAAAAGCTATCAGAATTCTCTATAAAAGAAGCCAGGATGAAGAAAAATAATAAGAAATCAAACGAATATACAGTAGAAGTCCGATAATTTGCCGTCCGATAAGTGTACACTCCCCTTAAAACGTCATCACACGCACGGCACGCACTCTAATTTCGGTTCTTCCACTACGTGTGCTATTTTGCCTATGATTTAGGCATCATTCTTACGCATGCGCGCACCTAATATCGTGCTGCTAGAGGGGGCATCCGTTAAGTCCACAATTCCTGGAATTTTCCACCCCTACAGCCCCGAAACGAGAAACTTATCGGACTTCTACTGTATATTTTAAATAAATTTAATAGAGCCCTCATGATTACTTATTTTATACATCTTCCAAAAATATTTCTTTTAGCAGACATTTTCACAATAATGGCTATAAGTTGGTGACATTTCACAGAAATTGACCTTTAAGATGATCCCAAGTACATTAAGAAATGTTTATTATATTAGATTTTATTGAAATGTTGAGAAAACATTGAAATCTTTTTAAAACATTGATAAAGTAACTTTGTTCTGGCTCATTTTATAGAGAATTCCGATAGCTTTCAAACTATTTAAAAGAACAAATGTAGCTCTTATATAATTAAAATCAAAAGGACGTAAGCAATCATCGAGAAACAGGTAGTGTCATACTCGTGATCGGCAATGTAGTTTCGATTAATATTTATTAATTCTATCTGTGCTTCAGGATAATTTTGGCACGTGTGAATGAATATAATTGTTTTATTTTGTATACAAATTTTTTATATGTATATTATATTAAAATTCCCATTTCTGTACATTGGTTTGGGACAAATTACAAAAAGACGTCTTTAAATTGGTCGGGGGAAAAACTGGTCAGGAAAAAACTGAAAATTTAACATTGCCTCATAACTAGAGACCCCGGGATATTTTTATTTAAAAATATTACGCTAATTAACCTTCATTCATTGATGTACTTTTAGTTAATTTTTTTACTTCTTTAATTTTGTAATTTGAAATATGAATAGAAAGAAAACAAAAAATTGTTTTTTTCTTCAAACTTAAATCTTACTTTTGCCTTCATTTGAGAGCAGAAAAATTAAGAAATAGATACACTTATTCTCACAGCTTATTCAACAGATTTATCGATAGTTTTTTTAAGATCACTGATATCTTTTCCTTAAAAATCTGCTCCATCTTTTATGAAACCACGAGATGAGTATTAGTCAATATTTATTTAAACACAGATAGAAATATTAAGAATTTAGAATTAAATTATTATTAAAGTCTCTGTGACATTTAATTTTATCGCATAAATACTATGTACTCAAGGTTTATAAATTCCTCATGAACAATAATACAAACAGTATTTTAGAAAAATTAGAAAAACTGAAATCGTTTAAGTAGAAAAATCCGACTTTAGACAGGTGCAAGTCTGATCAATCGTCTGTCTTTCTTACCACTCTTGCGACTTAATCTGCTGATCTCAAAAGCACATAATAAAACGTAATTCAATATTCCTAAGTACGAAGTTAAATTAAAAAGATGAATACGTAAGAAGATTTTCATTCTTACTTTTATTCGCTCCTATCAAAGCTAAAGCCGATAAAATATAAAGGAGAATATCAAACAGGGAAACGTAGCAGATCTGTCTGATGATGTCACGGAATTGTTTAAGGCTGAAATATATTGTTTCCCAAGGCAAAATATTAGACATGCATTTTTAGTTTTTCACAACAACAAAATTTCATGAACTTACGGCTTCTCGTATAGTTAGGTTAATTATGAAAAAATGAACGAAATCTTCTTTAAAAAGTGAATTTTCTCAAAAGGCTCACCTTAACTTTTTCTAGATTGTTTGTAGATTTAAATTAATATGAGGGAGATATCCTATAAGTTTTGCCCTCGCTAAACTTTTCCTTCATATAGAAAAACTTAAAGAAGCTAAAATAATATATATTGACAAAAGATATATTTACAAAATTTAGAAGTACCAGATCTTTTATATTTTAAATAACAAAATTGATGAAATTATGATGTTTGCTGTCCTGTTTTAATTAATTTCACTTCAAACTTTAGTCAGTAACTGTATGTTCTGTAAATTGACATTGTTGGAAATATTGACAGACAATTTTTAGTCTATATACTTTCAAATTTACCGCCATGTCTGATGGCTTCTGCGCCTGGCGTCGACGTAGACACTTGGAAGTTTCAGTTTCGAACCTCGAACGAGAATGCACGTTGCACTCATGTCGGTTCGTCTCCTCGAAGTTCGCAAATAAAATCCGTTATTAAAATCAACCTTATTTCAGTAATCAGTTTGAAAACCCCACTCACTGCGCGAATAATTATCATTTTACATTAAAGTAGTGTTGTGTATTCATTTTTTCCTTTCTTCTTTCCTAACCCAAAATCGCCACGTGGTTCCCAAAATGAAACAATTGCGAGCAGATTCTAACATCAGTTATTGAAACTCTACTCTAATTTCCTCGCGAGAATTTTTCTAACTTGATTTTACATTTAAAATTCACCGTATTCCTTACGATGAGCCTTAAAAGACAAATACATGTTACCAATTTCTCGCCTAAAGCAACATTTTTTAACCGCTCTGTGGCCGGGTTATTCGACAGGATCCCGGCCGGTATCAAAGCCGGAATCCGACCAGTTTACCGTAATTTTTTTAGTCGGATCCCGGCCAGTAGCCCCGGCCGGCGCCTGGTTTAAACTGGGACTATCCGGCCGGCTCCCGGTCGGAAGAATTTACATTGAAACTGTACCACCGTAAGGAGCTTCTCGTTTAACCTTGCTCTCTTTAATCTAATTGTTCGTTACTTGCTCACATTCTACTGATATTTTATCAATCAGTGTGTTGACAACACGGAGCAGCAAATGCAATTCGGGTGGTGGGATAATATCCAAAATTTTAGTATTTTCATCGCCAGAAAATATTGGTCGGTGTATGCAACTTTTGAAATCCTTGGCGTCTTTTTTTTTGTTACCTGTTTCGGACTATGCTTGATAATTGCTTAAACAGTTACGGATTCTACGAAACTCGCCACGTTCTTTCAATCCGTTGTTCTTCTCATTAAAATAAATAAATAAATTTTATATCCATTATAAAAGTACTTCAATCTCATTTATGTTGTAATAATGCATTTCAACATTAAAAAGCGTTCGAAAAATTTATTTTCCTGTAAAATTAAAGTATTATAATTTGTAACAAAAAAATTGTTTTTCAAAGTGGCCTTAAAAAAACGGCACTATCTGCGATTTCCGCCATTGCGTGTTTGAACGTGGAAAGTGTTCTAGAATCAAGATGTGCAATGATTTCCGAAGTGACAAGACTTTCGAAAAAAATTAACCTCAGGGCACCCGTGCTGATAAAAAGGGTCAGTCTGACTGTCATAAAAGCTAATCTTTGTTAATAGTGATTTTGTATATTTTTACACAGTATATGTATTGAATCAATTCATTCACGGATTTTCATTTGTATACTTATTTGACGCAGATACCAAAAATGTTGTTTGTTTTTACGTATTTCTAACGGCTTAGGAGATCCTTATAGAAAATTACAATCCTAATTTTGTTTAAGAAAATTTGTTAGGGTTATAGTCGCTTAGATCCATGGATTTTGAATTTTAAAATTAAAAATAAGTAATTTAATAATTAAAAAATTTTCTTTCATCAATTTTGATCATTCGCATCTATTAAGAGTTTCATTTCTGAGTCCAAAAAGGTTCATCTTGAGACAAGCTTACGCCGACTTGAAATCACCCTGCCCAATAAAAAGGAATTGTTGCCTTATGACATGGTTCTTTAGGCTTTCTTCTGCAACGTATAACTTTCGCTAAACGGGACAGAAATAAAGTACTTGACGGTAAATTAAATCACGCATCATGGGTTAAACGACTTTAAAGTACTCTTGATTGCGATGCTGCCGCTTCAGTGCAACTAGTATTGCGTCGCGTCGCAAGTAGTACAACATTGTACGGGGGCAGTGAATTTCGAATGAAGGCGTGCATATGCAAGAGAACATTTAGAGCACCTCAAGTGGCAAGGAATATTATTGCGAGTGTGTCTCTAAGGGAATCAACATAAAAGCGATTCATAATTGTCTTTATGTACCATCGTAACTTTATAGTAAAGTAGAATATAGTTACTATAGTTTTGCTGATAGTTACGCCTACATGTTCAAATTAGCTACATATCTCGCTAAAATTCTTAAAGTTGCAGCAGAAAAATCTAACTATAATGTTAAAGATAGCTGGCAGTTCGTCAATGACATAAAATCCTTTAAAATACCCAACCAACATTTTCTTGTTTCTTTAGGTATGGTAAACTTATTTCCTTCTATTCCAATTAGCCTAGCTCTACAAACTATCAGAAACAAATGGGATGAAATAGCTCCATACATTTTGATACCAAGGAATGAATTCTTAAATGCAATAGAGTTTTGTTTAAGATCTGCATATTTTAAATTCAACAATAAAAATTATAAACAAATGGAAGGAGTGGCCATGGGATCTCCGCTTTCTCCTGTGATAGCGGACATTGACATGAATACTCTAGAAATTGACTGTCTTTCAACATTACATTTTGAAATACCATTATATAAAAGATACGTTGATGATATTTTCATGATCATTCCAGAATCAGAACTATATGTAGTTTTAGAAATTTTCAATTCATTTGATTCAAATCTTAAATTCACTTTTGAAAAAGAGATAAACTGCACACTTAATTTCTTAGACGTATCTGTCGCCAGAACTAATAATGAATCTCTTCTCACTATGTGGTATCACAAATCCACATGGTCTGGCAGATACCTACATTTTCTATCACAACATCCTTGGTCACAAAAGAAAAGAATGATTTTCGGACTCATTGATAGAGCTATTAAACTATCTTCTATTAAATTTAGATCACAAAATATCTAACTAATTCAAAAATCTTAAATTCAAAATGGTTATCCTAGTAAGCTCATTAGTAGACTAATTAAAATTTGAACCAACAATATTTATAATCAATTGGGTAACAAAGAACCTAAAAATTCAAAAAATTTCATTGTAGTTCCATGTATCTCTGGAATAACTGACAAACTTGCCACCATTTTACGTCATAATAACATAAAAATTATATTCAGACCAAAAGAATCAAACTCGAATCTTTTTTCGTCTCCTAAAGACAAATTAGACATTTTTCAAAAAAGAAATGTAGTTTACAAATTTGATTGCTCAAATTGTGATTGTTCTTATGTTGGACATACAGGTAGACCTTTACACTATAGAATTAAAGAAACACACGCCGAAACCACAATGTAGATAATATCACTGCTCTTGAAAGACACAGAATTGAACTGAACATGATTTTGATTCTGAACATTCAAAAATCTTAGCTACTGAGAAAAATCCTAATAAACGCTTGACGATTGAATTTTATTTCATTAAAAAGGAAAAAAGTCTGTTAATCTCAGATTTAAAAACTTCAAACTTTTACAGTTCTTTATGTCATTTTTAATTCTCATCATGTTACTAAATTTGCACTTATTTTTAATTACTTAAATATTTTAACATTTTCTTTCATCCTGTCTCTTTTCAAAAAATGTCAATTCTTGATGTCTTCAAGAGTACATACAGTTAGACTAATTATTATTGATGACTTTCTGAACACACGTTGATTCATGGCGTCCAAAGGTGACGTTTTTCTGTTGTTTTCGGAACTCTCTATATGACTCCTCAAATCTTTAACAAAATGTAAATTCTTTTCATTTTTAACTAAACGTAGGATTATTTCCATTCATAGCAATGTCTCCGCACCATAATTTTGGTAAGATTTCATCTTTTCTTTAAGTCATACTGTTATTTTTATTCTCAAACAATATTTTTCTAATTCCTTATATTTTTTCTCACTTAAACAGTTATTTTAATGTTGACACACAATAATATCAAAGTGAAACATTTGAAGCTACTAATTTTGTCGTTTTATGTCTTAAAAAATGTATAATGACAGGCATTGTTGATGAGTTGGTTAATCCCACACACCTCTTTTACTCCAATTTTTTCACTCGAATATTATTCTCACTTTTATTCGTCTTTTCAACTAATTCTCTCAGGTAAATACATGTTATATACATATTACTCCCTGTTATTTATTACTACACTATGTATTCTTTCTATAATTTACTATCACCAAATATTGTTGACTGCGCTTGTTTTACTTTATATGTTTATGTTTTTAATGTATTGTCCAAGTTCTCTAGAAATCCCTCGAAATTTGTAAAATCACTTAAAATCTAAGAAATACATGGAGATTCTATCAAATTCCTTAAATCTTGTAAAATTGTTTTACACCTTGATAACAATTTATTTTACTGCCTAAAGTTTTATAGAAATTTATTGAAAACCCTTAAAATCATTGAAATCTTTGGAAATCGTAAAAGTCCATTAAAATTAGTGGAAATCTTTGAATCATTTGTTTAGATTAACATTTTTTCAAATCCCTTGAATAAGAATTAAATTAAATTTATTCTTGAAAATTTCTTTTGAAAAAACCGGTTCATATCGCTAGAAATATTTTGAATCCCTCGCAATCTTTGAAATACTTGGAGATTCAATAAAATCCTTTAATTCTTGTGAAATGCTTCGAAGTACCTTAAAATCCCTATAAATTATATTTAATATTTTTTTTCTGAATTTCTCAAGAGAACCCTTATAATCCAGTTTAAAATCTTTAGAAATCGTACAGAATTTTTGGAAATTTTTTCCATTTTTTGAAATTTTTCAGAATATCTTAAAATAGCTTAAAATATTTCAAATCTTTCAGAATCCCGTAAATCCCTTGGGGTATTCGGAAATCCTATAAAATCTCTTAAATCTTCTGAAATTTTTTTAAAACACCGTGAAATATTTGGTAATTTTACAAAATTCTTTGGCATTCTCTTAAATTTTTGGAATCTCTTTAAATTCTTTGGAATTTTGTCGAATAACCTAAAATCTTTAAAATCCTTCGAAATTGTGTAGAGTTCTTAATAGCTCTAGCAATTTTTTAAATCTGCGGAAATCCCTTGAAATATTTTGAAACCCTACGTTAAGTACATAAATCAGTCATTTCTTTGTTGTTTTTCTATATTTTGCATTACTGTTTTCAATATTTTAATATGAGTTATATCGATTCTGATTGTTTTAAAATGATTTTCTATAGTGACTTTTCTAGAAATGCAAAAGAATAATAAGAAGTTAATTATAGGAAAATCATTATTGGCCCATACTGAATTTCCTATAGTATTTTTTCTTAAGGGCAGAACGCCCATAAGAGTGAGTTACGAATCCATTGAACGGTTTTTAAATTCTTCAAAACCGGTTAAACTAAAAAAATGTACGAAAAAGTATATAATGCATTTTTCTTCTTGAAAAACTGGGGAGCCGAGGCTCCATGGCCTCTATGCAATCTCAGGCTTGAATATAGAGGAGAGTGGCTATCAGTGAGCCAGGTAACATTCAAACTCGTTTTTCTCTACAAATAATTGAAAATACCCACTGTCTCCTAAAATTTTAATGACCTTCTGAAAACTCTTTCAGGCTCAAAATATACATACAAAAATTAAAAATTCATCAATTAAAATTACAATATCTTATTTTATTATCGAGTTTAATTTGCATTGCAGATAAAAAGTTTCCGAAAGACCACCAAAATTTCACGATAATTTGCAGTGATTCTTTTAGTTTATTTTTGAGAGATCCATGAAATAAAATTTCCTGCTAAATAAATAAAAATTAATGATACTTAAACATTAGTGTAAATTGTGTATATTATGCATTACGAAAAAAATGGTTCATATTTACGATTTTTCAAATAATCTCTACAATTCAAAAAATTTTCAATCCTTTTTCAGTCACGCAAAACCTCCGAATATTAATCGATTCATTTAAAATCTTACACATGCCTTAAGGAACCCTGAATAAAACTTTTCAGTTATCGCCTTTTATTGATTTTTATCGGCTTTATTGATTTAAAAAATTTGTTTACCCGCCCCAATGATAATACATTTACACAAGCCTGCATGAGACCGGTTGTTCACGAACGAGGAATCGTTTTCCGTAGTTTTTCGTGCATTAAATCCGAATCTGGCAGATAAAACTTTCCATCACGTCATGGTTTAGAGAAAAATGGGGTTAAAATCGCTAAAAATCACGGTTTTGGCCATTTCTGAAAATTCGTACCCGATGAATCCGACGTGATAGACCAATTAAGTCGGTTATTTAATATTGTGCTATTTCATAGTAAATTGAAAGGTTCAAGCTTCAATTCGACTACGTGTCAAAATATCTAGTACGTTGGATTCATCCGGTACGAATGTTCAAGTACAGACAAAAACATGATAGAGAATTTTCGCTGTCAGATTCGGATTCAGCGCGTGAGGAACTATGAGAAATGATTCCATATACTTAAATAACTGGAAAAAAGTAAGAAAAAGCAGGTTTATGTTTTAAGGGGTTTAAGACATAAAAACTGGACATGATTTTCACAATAAACTATACTCTATGAATGTTTTACCATTCTTTTAAAAATTAAAGGATTTGTTAAATTGAATGTCGATAGCCTACTTCTAAATTACCTTTTCTTTTAATCTGTAATTTCAGTTCTTCTTACACATGTAAAACGATTTGACGATAGTTGAAACTAGCATATTTTCCCTCACCGCTTATATTAGAGAAGAATAGGAGATTAAAGTAAGCTACTTACCGGTTTGACATTGTGTTTGAAGAGCACGTAACGTAAGTCAGTACTGCACTGATACCCTTGAACATTGAGCTGCCTCTGGAAAAAAGTTGCGGATGTGAATAAAAGTACGATTACTGCTCCAGGCAATAATAAATGTCAACAATAATCTGACAATATTTTCCATAGTGTGATTTTTCAATATCAGGTTCTATTATTCATCTGATTCATTAAAATGCAAAAAATATTATATTTTCCAATTTATGGATTTGATTGATTTTATACGAAATAATTGTCAACTCTCTAATCAGCTAGATTTGAAGTTTAATCAGAATTAATCTGTGAACAGAAAAAGCGAAACCTGTTTCACCTTCCTAATAGTTAATGCGTGTATTTGGTTTCCATGAGGTAGTACAGTGATACCTGGATTTAGATCCCCTGGATTTTGCCCTTCCGAAAATTGACGCCACGCCGTGGGGATACATGAGAGGCGTTCGCGAGGGAATGTGCGGTGTGCAATCAGGCGTGACAAAACAGAGAGAGAGAATCAGGAGAGAGACAAAATAGTTCCGAGTCTCTGGATTTAACGGCAACGTCAGCCCCAAAACCGGCGCTAAATCCAGGTTCGACTGTATTTCATGTCGAATTAAATTTTGCAAACATTATCACCTCAGTTTCTTTCTTTTGGTAAAAAAAACTGCCATAAATTTTCTTTTATTTTTGAAAAATTCTTCAGAGGTTCCGCTAGGCCGTTTTAGGTATGAAAATGTTTTTTTTTTTTTTTCATAATACAAATTTAAAGCTAAAAAATTGTATTAACTCCTAGAAAGTATTCGTTATTTATTAAAGAATAAGCCTTAAACTTTAGGCAAGAAAATATTCTCCATAACGAAGAAATTAAAAATATTTACACCGGGTAATATTAAAATCTGTATTTTCGAAAATATGCCAAAAATACATATTTTGTATACAGTCCAACTCCGATAACTTTCCAGATTCGGGGATGTAGGGGCGGAAAATTCCAGGAAATGCGGACTTAGCAGATGCTCCCTCTTCTAGCACGATATTAGGTACGCGTATGCGTAAGAATGATGCGCAAATCATGAGCAAAATAGCACACGTAGTGGGAGAAGCCCAATTAGTGTGCATGCCGTACGTTTGATGACATTTTAAGGGGAGTGTACACTTATCGGATGACAAGTTATCGGAGTTGGATTGTAGTTCAAAGATTCCTATAGTAATTTTAATGTATTTAGGTCCGGATCATACCAGCCCCTGGTAAGTCACATTGCAGCAATTATTTCTGTGAGCATCACAGCCGTGTCTTCCTACCCCCCCCTCCCCCAAGGGCGTTGGGAAGGGGTAATGTGACAAATATATTATAATTGTGACAGGGGTATCTTCCTGCACTTTTGCCAATTTTTTGTGGACTTCCAATTTTTCCGAATGAGAGATTCCACCATGTGGCTTTGCCGCGAATGTGATTAGCCGCAAATGTGACTTACCGCAAATTGGAATTCCCCCATTTTTGCCAATTTCACGCGGGCTTCAAATTTTTTCTGACTGAGAGTCAGTGCTGCCGAGAGCCGTTCCGAGACCCAGGGATCTATATTATCGCGGTCCTTCCTCTGCCCCCTTCACTACGCAGAGTTTTACTGCAGACTACTAGAATTTTAGTACAGAATTTTAAATACCGAAACCTAGTTGCCAATTAGGATATAGGCAGGAAAATATTCAAAAATTATTAAGGATACTACCACTGGATGTATCATACAGTGAACTTACTTTACTCTAACAGATGCAGTCCACAAATTTGGAAACAAATAATTAATATACGTTCTAATTCGTTTACACACTTCTTTTTTTTCCACCTTCCGTTTACACACAGGGTCTTTTAAGTCCTATTCAGTTTTTGAACTGTTTTTGGTTTTCAAAAAATCGAGAAAAATTCGGGGTTATTTTTTGAAGTGCCTACTACACGATCCAATTGTTGTTAGTGTTAATCGTCGAAAACTTTTTAAAATAAAAATTGAAATTTGGTAAAAATATAAACAAATTCTATACTTGTTAAAAAATTCATAATTTTGCAACAAATAAATTTTTAAAAAAATCTTTGCAAGGGTTTAAAGCTTAGACTATGACCTTCGAAAAAAATATAGGCCAATTGGCGGCGGCTTCAAAAAATTGAATTATTTGAAGACCTGAATAATAAGAATATTTTACAGTGATTCATGCACACAATTCCCTAGAAAAAGCAGGATCGTGAATGTTAATGCATATTTATTGTACAAAAATAGTAAAATTTACTCAAAAACATTCAGTTTTCACAATCTTTACATAAATGTATAGGGTGTTCTTCGCCGCCTGCCTTACCGCAGGAGGCACAACAGTAAAATGTCGGTTTGTCAGCTTTATACACAGCATGGAGTAATAGTAAGGAAACAAAACTGTGTGTGAAAAATTTTTCGCCATTTTTTCGGACATAGTTTAGGGGAGGACGTACGCTAAAATGTTAAGGAGTTCACCTCGTTTTGAATGGAATATCTGCTAAAGCTTTTTGATTGGTGGTTTAGTCATGATTAAAATTTACCGCCAAGAAGCCACCAATCAAAAACTTCTTGCAGATATTCCACTCAAAACGAGGCGAACTTATTTTCAATTCAGCGTACGTCCTTCCCCAAACTATGTCCAAAAATTCGAGGTTCATTTTACATTCGCACGCGTATTGTCGTTTGGTCTCCTTAGTATTATTCCATCATATACAGGATCGATTGGAGCAGATTCCCGATGTTCACCTCTAGACTCTTTTCCACTGAACAACTGTCTAGAATTACATAATATCTAGTCGAAAATTGGCACAAATTTTTTATTCCAGCTGCAAATTGACCGTATATGTGGATCGATATCATTTCCGGGGCACCTTTAGGCCGATTTGACCCCCGCCCGCTCCATGGATTTCGATTTTTTTATTATATTTACTGAAGGCGATACCTTTAATAATATCTAGTTAAAAATTGGCACAAATTTGTTATTCCAGCTGAAAATTGACCGATTATGTGGATTGATAACATTTCCGGGCCACACTTGGGCCTGATTTGACCACCGTCCGCTCCATGAATTTTGAATATTTTTTCTGATTATATTTACTGAAGGTGATACCTTTAATAATATCTAGTTCGAAATTAACACACATCCGTTATTCTACCTTTAAATTGTACGAATAAGTGGATTCATACTATTTCCGGGGCACATTTGAACCGACTTGACACTTTTTAGATGATGGAACATTAATTTTTAACTTTTTGATACATAGTGAATAATGTGTGTCGGAGTTAAAATTAAAAACCCCAAAAAATTATTTATGTTTGGGAGAAAATGTAGTTTTTTGTAAAAATTTGTTTTTTGCTCCCATCTTTTTTTGTAAGACTAAATTCGAAAAACCGAAAGTGACAATGCTTTTTTTAACATTATCCTACATTATTGTGAAAAAAAAATGAAAAATTGAAAATTACAATTTCGAAAAAATTAGTGGAAACCGTCACACTCAGGCTGTTACCATTTCTGGGACACCCTGGACTGATTTGACCCCCGCCCGCTCCATGAATTTTGAATTTTTTTAAAATTTTATTTACTGAAGGTGATAGCTTCAATAATATCTAGTCCAAAATTGGCACAAATTTTTTATTCCAGCTAAAAATTGACCGTATATGTGGATTTATATTATTTCCGGGGCACCTTCTGGCCGATTTGACCCCCACCCGCTCCATGGATTTTGTATTTTTTTTTTTATTATTTTTACTGAAGGTAATACCTTTAATAATATCTAGTCGAAAATTGGCACAAATTTTTTATTCCAGATGAAAATTGACCGTATATGTGGACTGATATCATTTTCGGGGCACCTTTTGGCCGATTTGACCCCCGTCCGCTCCATGAATTTTGAATTTTTTTTTCTGATTTTATTTACTGAAGGTGATGCCGTTAGTAATATCTAGTTCGAAATTGGCACAAATTTTTTATTCTATCTTAAAATTGACCGTATATGTGGATTGATACCATTTCCGGGCCACATTTGGGCCTGATTTGACCACCATCCGCTTCATGAATTTTGAATTTTTGTTCTGATTATATTTACTGAAGGTGAGACCTTTAATAATATCTAGTTCGAAATTGGCACAGATCTTTTATTCTACCTTAAAATTGACCGTATATGTGGATTGATACCATTTCCGGGCCACATTTGTGGCGATTTGACTACCGTCCGCTCCATGAATTTTGAATTTTTTTTCTGATTATATTTACTCAAGGTGATACCTTTAATAATATCTAGTTCAAAATTGGCACAAATCTTTTATTCAAGCTTAAAATTGTACGAATAAGTGGATTCATACTATTTCCGGGGCACCTTTGGGCCGACTTGACACCTTTTAGACGATGGAACATTAATTTTTAACTTTTTTGACACATAGTGAATAATGTGTGTCGGAATTAAAATTAAAAACCCAACGAAATTATTGATGTTTGGGAGAAAATGTAGGTTTTTGTAAAAATTTGTTTTTTTGCTTCCATCTTTTTTTTAAGGCTGAATTCGAAAAACCGAAAGTGACAATGTTTTTTTCAAAATTATCCTACATTATTGTGCAAAAAAAATATGAAAAATTGAAAATTACAATTTCGAAAAAATTAGTGGAAACCGTCACACTCAGACGTCTCGAACTTCAGCCCAATTAAAAATTAGTCAAATTAGGCGCCATGCGCCTACCAAAAAGGGTTTCGTAGCCTATTAAGATGTTAATTGAGTCGTTCGAAACACTCCCTCCTATTATTTCCCTCCCCTACTTTACCTAATTCCATTCACCATACTTCAGAAATACCAGTTAGTAAAAGCACCATATTTGGAAATATATTCTCAAAATGATACTCTCCTTTTGTAGGAATATTTTTAACACACACACACACACACACACACACACACACACACACACACACACACACACACACACACACACACACACACAAATAAATAAACAATTTCACAGATAATAATTCTATTAAAATTAACAATATTCAATTGCAACGATACATTGCTTACCAGTTACCTATGTCTACCGCTGGAGAGAAGAAAGGCAACAGAAGGGAGAACGAGGGTGTTCCCTTTTCTCTGGATTTTTCTTCTCGTCTCGGGCGGGCGAGATTTAAGATTTTTTTCGTCCTTGTCGCGTTCGCGTGTACACACAAGTCACGAGCGAATGCCTGTCAATTGTGCGAATTCGCTTTTATGAGAAATAGTCTAAATAACCATTTCCCATAAAAAGGAATTATAGCCCTTGCGAGAAAATTGCTCCTTTTCGTTTTGAGATTCGAAAAGATGCAATTTTGTCACAGGCCAGCCTCCCCTCGTACGGAGATATTGTTTTATTAACGTCCATATCGAGAATTTATATTTAATTGGTTAGATTCATCGATCCCGAAATTTGGACGGACAAAAATCTGGGTAGGTCCGGCCCGTGCCAGGTTGTCCAAGTTATTGTCTTCCTCCCGTCGGCAAGATATTTTAAATTTTTTGTTATTCTCACGTCCGGATCGTAAGATCTAATTCCCCCGGTCCCTCAATCTATCCCTGCGATTCACTCCGTTAATTCCCGTACCGAAAGGAATTTTCGTTGACCTGGACGTAAGCTTCACGACTTAAGGGCTAGAGTTCCCAAATAAAATTAAAAGAAATAATTACTAAGATTCTAGGGTCACGACTTCGGAGGGACAAAATTCTGGGTAGTTCCGGCTCTTACCAGGTTGCCCAAGTGACTGTGAAATTTACTTCTGCCCGATGCACCTCGATAGCTCATAGTTGGAGTGATCTGAGTAGGGATATTTGCAGAATTGAGGAATTTTATGGGGAAGGAAGGGATATCTTGCATGACTTTCAGCTTTATTTCTGTGTGTGCGAAATTCGTATTGCTAAATGTCTTCGCTTGACTTTTCGCATCTGTGAGACAGGAACCTCGTCAGCACCTTGCGGAAGTAAGGTGCTTCGAAGTCTTTTATGCTTGCTCAAAAGAATTATCAATTTTCAATTCGCATCAAAATAGATGCAGGTTGGAATTTTTGACTTAAAATTGTGTGTATATTAGTTCCATAGCAGCACAGCTCGATCATATGTAAAAAAGAGATACACTTATGGTAGAAATATGCGGAGGAAGAAAGGAAGAGAGAGCAGAGTAGAATGATCAAGGGGCATGGGAATGTTGTGTATGTAGCCTGGATATAGTGAGACCAAGGCAGGTCTCAGCAGTGGGGAGAGGGGGTAAGTTACTTTTTTTAAAATTATATCATTCAGTGTACAATGCGTAAAAAAACTTTCACCTTAAGAATTAAAAAAAAATAATTTATTTTTATCTTCAAGTATATATTTTTAATCTGAGAAATTTTACAATTCAGTCTTGAATGAAAATGTAACAACTGCATTTTTATAAGAAGAATTAAACTTCCTTATTCAAAATTCAAATATTTTTTAGTTAAACAAATACTTTGTTTGGTTAAAAATGTATCTTTTTATTTGAAAATTCATGTACAAATATTTTTGTTATAGAATTCATCTTTGAGGTTTAAATCTCAACTGTTATGTAGAAACATTGTCTTTTGTTTAAAAAGCTTAGCGGTTTGGATGAACTGTTGATTTCTTGAAAAAATTTATTAGGAATCAATTTTTTTTGTTGAAGATTCATCATTTTAGTTAAAAATTCATTCCTTTTGTTGAAAATTAAACTACTCTATTGAAAATTGACTTTTTTATTCCAGTTTATAATTTCATTTGAAAATTCATTTCTTTGGTTGAAAATTAAACTATTTCTTTGAAAATTTGTATTTTTGGTATAAAATTCAACTACTTGCTTAAAAATTAAATTATTTTGTTGAAAATTTATATTTTGGGTATAAAATAGTTATTTTTAGATTCAAAATGCTGATCGCCAAAATTGGAGAGTTAGCAATTACATATCTTAAAACTTGAATAATTTCCTACTCCATATTTTCAAAATTCGAACATTTGCAATTGTAACTGGTTAAAATATCAGAACCTTGAATTGTAAATGTTGAAAATTGGATTGTTTGAAACTTTGAAAATTCACAATTAAAAACCCCGCAAGTATCAAGTCTTACAATTAAAAATATATAAAAATATATAAAAAACTTTTCAATGATCTCTAGTGTAAAATGGCTTGATTTAGAATTTAAAAATGGCCTTTTGATGTTCAAGATCATTAAAATTTAAGAATTTCTTTCATTTATTTTTAAAATTCAAGAGCTTTTCATTTTGAGATTTCAAAATTATGCGAGTTTAGAGTTTTCATAAAAAAAAAGAAAATGACCATTAGAATTGACTGGGTTGAATTTTCGAAAGCTTAATTAATAATTTAAAATTATTAATTTTGCTACGATTTAAATGTACTAAGAATAATTTAGATTCTCAAGAATTGTGCATAGGAAAAAAAAGGTATTAATATCCTGTTTTCTTTTTCTTTTTTTTCAGAATAATTCAATTCATTTATTTATTTATTTTTATTTTATTTATTGTTTGTTTAACTAAATTCATTCCTTTCGATTGAGAATTATACTATTTTGTTGAAAATTCAATTATTTGGTAGCTTCCTTTTTACTACCCGAGATGGGTTCCCGCGCCGGATAGGAAGGGGCCGCTACCATTTGAGCCAGATCTTGGTTTGGGAATCTGGCCCCTAGACTATTCTTCGAGAGATCTGACTCCACGCTCGTACTGTCAGGCAAAGTGGTTACAGGAGTTCGCCTGGAATGAGGAGACAAGAGGTTTCAGCAATATTATGCGCACCCTTATTATTTAGAGTGTGTGAAGGAGAGTCAGATCGTTCTATGGCAGGGGTGCCGATTTTCAAATATCGGCGTGGATTCCTGGTAAGTGTGCCGAACGTATAGAGGGAAAATTCACCCCTATCGTTTCCCTCTCTTAACCGTCAGAGAAGCAAGGGAGGGAAAGAGAAATATATATATATATATATATATATAT
>JAABKJ010000896.1:2780-32307 GCA_011634705.1 Andricus grossulariae
TCATCAAGCACCTTTAATTTGTATTGCCTCAATTCACTGTCTGTCGAATACGCATCGACTAAATTGATATCTCCTTTTTGAATCGCTCGATACCGAAGCTTCGGTTCCATCGTCACCACATCATCAAAGGAAAGTTGATAGGTCTTTTGAATACCTCGATACCCATCTTGGCGATCAGAAAATTCTAAGGTGAATCCGGCTTTTATGCGATTCTTGATCTTGCCTAGATCTGAAATATTGGATACATCATATTGATCAGCCAGCGACTGAGGCACGGCTAAAGCATACGTATTATTGTAAGCCATCGGCTCAAGAAGGCGGAGCTTAAAAGATGATTCCAAACCGCGCCGCGCTTGCTCATACACTTTTTCTTTATCTGTGCTTTTCGCTGTTTGTTTGAGGAACTCAGAAATCGCAGTGCCCGTAAACTCAGGATAAATGTCAATATCACCAGACCGTAAAGCTTGAAAAACAAAAGACGTCTTGCCAAGACCAGGCTTAAGATTGACTTGAATATCCGTATCCTGTTCAATTAAAAGCTTATACATCGAGATCAGAATTTCAGGCTCCGATCCTAACTTTCCACCGATGGTGATTTCCTTCTTTTCTTGTTGAAACAGTAATGGGCCCGCAACAATAGCTCCTGCGAACACAGCAAAAACCGTCACAGAAATCACAGTCTTTTTAAAAGAGATTTTCTCAAACGTGCGCAGCACCACATCAAATAAGAGTGCGAGTAAGGCTGCTGGTATAGCGCCAATGACAATGAGTGACATATCATTTCGGTCAATTCCCAGCAAAATTAGACTTCCTAATCCCCCAGCTCCGATCAGTGCGGCAAGAGTGGCAGTTCCCACAATGAGAACCATCCCGGTTCGGATACCTGCCATGATGACTGGCATGGCCAGAGGCAGTTCCACCTTTAATAACCGTTTACGGTGATTCATTCCCATGGCAAGCGCCGCTTCTCTCAGGGAAGGGTCGACCTCCTGAATGCCTGTATATGTATTTCTTAAAATAGGGAGTAGGGCATAAACGACAAGCGCAATAATCGCAGGAACTTGCCCAATTCCAACAAGAGGAATCAGCAAGCCAAGCAGCGCAAGCGACGGGATTGTTTGCAAGACCGCCGTCACCCCAATCACCCATTCTGCAAGCTTTGGCACTCTCGTTAAATAGATACCTAAGGGAATGGCAATCAAAATGGCTAAAAATAAAGCAATAAACGAAATTTGAATATGCTCAAGTAAGGCGTGTCCCAATTGTTCTTTTCGATCCAATAACACATTGATCCAATCATTCATGTGACTCGCCCCTCTCTCTAGGAGAATCAGCTAAAAACTGAATCACCGCTTGACGATTCACTAGTCCAATTCGCTCCCCATCCTTTTCCACAGCCAATTCCTCATGCTTTGCCAATTGGGATAAGACCTCATCCAGCGTGGCATGTGCTGTGATCGCTTCATAGCCTAAAAGAGCCTCGTGAGCCATTGGTCTAGCCATGTCCTCTAGCTCAAACGATTGATGTAACGCATGGCGAGCAGCCCCTGAGACAAACTCCCGAACAAAAGCATTCACTGGGTGTTGAACCAATTCCTCTGGACGACCAATCTGCACCACTTTCCCTTCCTTCATGATACAAATTCGATCACCAAGCCTCATCGCCTCCTGCATATCATGTGTCACGAAGACAATGGTCTTTTGAATACGGCGCTGCAAATCAAGCAGATCATCCTGCAATTTCTCCCTCGTTAGTGGATCTAACGCACTAAATGGTTCATCCATGAGAACAATCTCCGGATCAGCTGCAAGTGCACGTGCAACACCGATACGCTGCTGCTGTCCACCAGATAGCTCTGATGGCTTTCGATGTCGATACATAGCAGGGTCAAGCCCAACCATCTGCATCAATTCATCCACTCGCTTTTTAATCTCGTTCCGACTCCATTGTTTGAGCTCTGGCACCACAGCGATATTTTCTTCAATGGTCATATGAGGAAAAAGAGCAATTTGCTGCAGAACATACCCAATATCCCAGCGCAGTTCATACATATCATAATCGTTTATTTTTTGACCCTTTATGTAAATCTCACCTTCTGTTGAAGAAATGAGACGATTGATCATTTTCAATGTTGTCGTTTTCCCGCTTCCACTAGGTCCAATGAAAACAAAAAACTCACCTTTCTGAATCTCTAAATCAACCGATTGAACGGCATAGCGCTCATCAGAAAATTGCATCGATACCTTCTTAAATTCAATCATCTTCCCACGCCCTGACTGCAATTATTTTCTAGACTACCAATATGACAGATCAACCCCGTATTTGTATAGAACAAACTGTCACTTTTACTCTCTTTTACATACTTCCCCTAAGGTGCCCGCCAAAAACAGCTCTAGCCAAATCGGATGAGATTCTTCGTGAGACAAAAAAAAGCGAAGAGCTCGAGGCTCTCCGCTTTTAAGTCAACGACTTACTCACCAGTAACGTATGGAAGTAATGCCATTTGACGTGATTTTTTAATCGCTAATGTCAATTTACGTTGATACTTAGCGCTAGTTCCTGTTACACGACGAGGTAAAATTTTACCACGCTCAGAAACAAACTTTCTAAGAAGATCAACATCTTTGTAATCGATGTGCGTGATACCGTTAGAAGTAAAGAAACATACCTTACGACGTTTCGCACGACCGCCTCTGCGTCCACCTGCCATTTGTTTTCACACCTTTCCTTTAGTCAATTTTTCAAATCAATTAGAATGGCAAATCATCATCGGAGATGTCAATCGGTTTACCATCATTCGCAAATGGGTCATCATTGAAGCTATTTCCCTGATTACGATTTTGTTGGTTGCTTTGATTGCCATATGGATTTTGATTTGGTTCATTTCCAAATGGATTCTGATCGTTTTGGCTACCGCCATAATACTGGCCTCCGCTATTGCCACCGCCGCTGTATCCACCTGAACCAGCACTGCCGCTCTTAGGCTCAAGAAATTGAACACTTTCAGCTTGAACTTCTGTCACGAAGACACGCTGTCCTTGCTGATTTTCATAGTTTCTTGTCTGCAAACGACCGTCTACACCGGCAAGACTTCCTTTTTTCAAGAAATTAGCCACGTTCTCGGCTTGTCTTCTCCAAGTAACACAGTTAATGAAATCGGCTTCACGCTCTCCAGATTGATTCGTAAACGTACGATTCACAGCTAGAGTAAACGTGGCTACAGCCGCACCATTAGGCGTGTAGCGAAGCTCAGGGTCTTTTGTTAGTCTTCCGACCAATACAACACGGTTTAGCATATTGAAAGACCACCTTTAAATATATATTTCAATGATTTATACTTCTTCTTTAACAACAATGTGGCGAATGATATCGTCACTGATCTTAGCTAAGCGGTCAAATTCTTGAACTGCTGCAGCGTCAGATTGAACGTTTACGATTTGGTAGAAGCCTTCACGGAAATCGTTGATTTCGTATGAAAGACGACGTTTACCCCAATCCTTTGTTCCAGTGATCTCCGCACCGTTTGAAGTTAACACGTTATTGAAACGCTCGATAACTGCTTTTTTAGCCTCATCGTCAACTGTTGGGCGGATGATGTACATAACTTCGTACTTTCTCATCTGATTGCACCTCCTTTTGGTCTAAGCGGCCCTATACGGGCAAGGAGCAATAAATTATATTACTCACAATTGTATATTATAACAAATTACTTGGCCTATGACAAGAACCTATACATTAAAACGGAAATGAATGACGTCTCCATCTTTCACTACATATTCTTTACCTTCTAGACGGACTTTTCCAGCCTCTTTTGCAGCAGACATGCTTCCACCAGCAAGTAAATCTTCATATGCAACCGTTTCAGCACGAATAAACCCACGTTCAAAGTCCGTATGAATGATTCCAGCACATTCCGGTGCCTTCATTCCCTTTTTAAACGTCCAAGCGCGTACTTCCTGCTCACCTGCTGTGAAATAAGTAGCTAAACCAAGAAGTGAATAAGATGCTTGAATCAGCTGATCTAGACCTGACTCTTTGATGCCAAGCTCTTCAAGGAACATTTGCTTCTCTTCTCCTTCAAGCTCTGCAATTTCAGACTCGATCTTCGCACATACGACGATGACTTCAGCATTTTCACCAGAAGCAAACTCACGGATTTGCTGCACATATTCGTTGCCGTCATGATCTGCTACTTCATCCTCACTCACATTTGCTACATAAAGAACTGGTTTAGATGTGAGTAAATGAAGCTGTTTCACAAGCTTCTGCTGCTCATCTGTAAATTCTACAGATCTTGCCGATTTCCCAGCTTCAAATGCGTTCATTAGCTTCGACAAAATATCAAATTCAGCTACCGCTTCCTTATCCTTTTGTTTTGCAAGCTTACTCACACGAGCCAAACGTTTTTCAACTGTTTCTAAATCAGCCAAAATCAACTCTAAATTAATGGTTTCGATATCTGACACAGGGTCAACCTTACCTGATACGTGTGTGATGTTATCATCTGCAAAAGCTCTCACCACGTGACAGATCGCATCTACTTGACGAATGTGAGAAAGGAATTTATTCCCTAAACCTTCACCTTTTGAAGCCCCTTTGACAATACCGGCAATATCAGTGAATTCAAAAGCAGTCGGAACTGTCTTTTTCGGCTGCACCAATTCTGTTAGTTTTTGCAAACGCTCGTCTGGAACTTCTACAATTCCGACGTTTGGATCAATGGTACAAAACGGATAGTTAGCAGACTCCGCTCCAGCCTGTGTAATTGCATTAAATAGCGTTGACTTCCCGACGTTAGGTAAGCCAACAATACCAGCTGTTAAAGCCATTCTTTCATCTCCTCTATATCAAACGTGCTCGTTATACTGCGTAATATGAACCTAGAGCAATTATAAGTAGGTTTACATGAAAAGACAAGCTAACCGTTATGCATTATCAATAGAAGAAACATTGCCAAAAAGAATAAATCAATCCTTTAAAACGGAAATTTGCATCTAATTCTTCTATACAAAAGACAAATTTCATCAAAAAAGCATGAGGCCTACTTAAGCAGTTGGCTCCTCATGCTTGACGAGAATTTTCTTCATTTTTCGTTCAAAGTCTCTTCTTGGGATCATGACGCTATGCCCGCAGCCTTCACATTTAATGCGAATATCCATGCCCAACCGAATTACTTTCCACCGATTGACACCACATGGATGGGGTTTCTTCATTTCAACGACGTCATGTAACCCAAACGCTTTGTCTGCCATCAGCTTTCACCTCTCTTGCTCACTTCATTGAATCTATTGTACAAAAAAACGGCGATGAAGAGCAATGCACAAAGCAAAGACCCTCTTTCTTCTATTCTTTTTTATAGAAAAAACCCTTCTTTTAGATCATTTTATTTGTGACCAATAGTTACTTAAACTCCGCTTTTTTTCAATATTGTCACAAACACTGTAGGTCGAAAGGTTTTTATTGGTAGAACGCTGTGGTTTTTCCATATTTTTTGATTTATGATATCTGCATAAATGTTATGTGAGGGAGCAGGTACGATGGTCAATCGAAAGGATAGATTAACTGATAAAGAATATAAAATCATATCCGATCATGCTGGAAACATAGACAATTACCAGCAGCACCATACGATAGAAATAGGTCAGCAAACGCTCACTGTCCATGATTTTCTCAAGGTCGATCATCAATTATATGGATTAACGATGCAGCCGGAACAATCAGACGAGTTCATCGTCGCTTTTCACTGTCCGATGCCAAAGCAAATGCCGGTGACCTCGCCACAAGATGTACACACTGCGGCACAGTCATTGCTCAAAACGGATTATGCCTATCCCATTGAAAGGAAGTCCCTTGATAGCAATCAAGATCATGTCTTTTTTAAAGGGAAGGAATACATAGAGCAAGTCAGCCAGAAGCATCCCAATGCAGGTATCTATCTCACTGGACAAGCCCTTGCCGGTGCTGTTTGTGCTTATGTTGCGACAGAACAGCCAGCTGTCAAAAAAGCCGTCACCTTTGATAGCCCAAATATATGGAGCAGTCTGGCGCCTTCGATTCAGCAGAAAACGCAGCAAGGTCAATATACACGGATCTTGACTGAATATATTCAACCTAGTCATTATGTAGGTTTACTCAATCGCCATGATCATGGAGTTGGTCAAGTTAAGTACACCGTGCCGCCACAGCAGCAAGGCGCCGTCCAAGAATCCGTTAAATATAAACAAAGAGAAATTGACACCTTTTTAAAATCAGCTTTTGCGTCTATGAATATAGAATGGAACGAATCCTTTGATACAAATGCTTTTTTAGCTCTTATTTCTGGAAGTTTAAAAGGAAATGGGTATTCATTCCACAAAGATGGATCTGCCCGTATTTTAGATGAACAGCTTGATCATAATACAAGTTTTACAGCCATGCTGTTGCAAGAAATCCATTCTGGACGTGCATATGCACAAAGCGGTCTAGAAATTATCATAAAATCCCATTTACTGAAAAATTCATCCTACGATCTCCAAAGTGTGATTGAACATGAAGTACACACTATATTTGATAAAATCGATGGGATCGATGAAAGTGTAAAAGACGCCGTCCAGCATGTAAAACAAGAGCTCAAAGGACTCGTCGGCTTTGGCCACTATGATTTATTAAGTCCAAGTGATGTGGAAGCACTGGTAGAAGAAGTGAGGATGGAACAACATCATTCCTCCTTTTATTCACATGAAAAACAACTGAATGCCCTGTACACCTTGAGAGATTACGAACAAGAACTTTCTTCCCTTTCAAGACATATGTACACAATGGGTGATGATTACGCCAAGGCAGATAGACGCCTTGCGATGCAAATGGGTATTCATTAAGAAAGGAGTCACCGCATGATCAATCAAAATAAACCTCCTAGTGACGCCCAGCGTTTCTTGCAAAATGTGAGTGCCCGCCGCTCCATGTCTGTATTTGAAAATCAATCGGCACCACAAACACAAACGCAGTCCCCAGAAGAAATAGCAGCAATTCAAGCCATACGAAGAGAAGGACAGCGAAAGGATCTAAAACGGCTGCTCAAAATGCGACTGCATGACGAATTAGCAAACACTCGCGTACACTTGGAGTATCAATTGTCTAAAACCGAAGACATGATCAACCAGACGACCATTGTCAAACAACACATCTCCCAGCATTTAAAAGGACAAGCCATTTCAGAATTAGAGGAACGCCTTCAGCGTCTCAAGCAAATGCCAGTCTATGATGATATCAAAGACGCCATTGATTCTATTCGTATAAAATAAGCACAGCTCTGACAAAGAGAGGTGCTTATTTTATTTTATCAATATAATTTTCAGGGCGAGAAAATATCTTTTTACTTAAAATCGGATATAGCATTAAACAGACAAGCAAATAAAGATTCAGCAAGCTGTATATCGGATACAAGAAAGCAATCAAATCGGCAAACCCAAGAGATGTTAAAGGCGCCATCAACAGAAGCATCACGAGCACAACCAGCCAGCGAGGCAATGGTACAAAAGAAAGCATCCGGCTGGATAAACCAAATAAACCTGCCGCTGTCGTCGTATAAATAGCTAGACAAAGGACAACGGTCATAAACACAAACAATGATGTTGGTGCTCCTTCTAATACTGTAAACAAAGGAATGCCTTCTGCTGATAGGCTCCCAGAAATATCAACCAATATTTCGTTATACACGTACGAGATGATCCCAAAAATCAGACCGCTTAATATACTCGCCACTTTGGCCTCGCCAAGGCCCTTCATTTCTTTTCCAACCGAAGACAGCACTGCGACTACAGATAATATATTCAAAGAAGCAAAGACAATGCTGGCAGGCCAATTGTACTGCTGCCCAAAATCAATCCGCCACATATGATCATGGTTCATATAATAAAAAACAAACGCATAGATGAGCCCCGCCACCAAAATTGGTATAATGAAAGCATTCACAGATAAGAGCCCTTTCACATCCCAGAAAAAAATCATAAATGAAAATAGACAAAATGCACCGATGCCCACCCAAAATGGCACATGATACATCTCGAGTGTCACCCCGCCACCGGCAATCATGACTGTCGTTGTCGTGAATAAATAAAGGACAATTAAAACATCATACACTTTAGCCAGCCACGGGCCGACAAGCCGCTCTAGCACTGGCACAAAGTGATCGGCACGTACCTCATAACTGATTTTTAACACCACATAGGTAGACAGCATAAACATCAATGTAAACAGTAGAATGGCTAGTCCACTATCAATGCCAAAAAACTGCCAAATTTCTTGGCCGGAAGCATACCCCGCTCCTATTAAGCTTCCTAAAATTAAAAGCGTCCACCTTGAACCAGCCTTCCACACAATCATCACCTCATAGGTATAGAATTAAGCTTGTTTCCGTATACTGTTACTAACTACTATGACAAGGAAGTGAGACCTATGAATAGCAAGAACGGTCTTTTTTTTAGAAATAGGGTGAAAGAATACGTGTCCCATACGGATACAAACGCCATTCAACAGCTTAAAAGTATTTTATTCTCGCATCTTCAGAAAGCAGGAAAAAGACCCGTTGCCATCGTTTGTATTGGAACAGACCGCTCAACTGGCGACTCTCTAGGTCCACTTGTTGGTACAAAGCTTTCAGGCCTTGATTTGAAAAAGCTTCATGTATATGGCACGCTCTCTGACCCAGTTCATGCGGTCAATTTAAAAGAAAAGCTCGCTGAAATTGAACAAGCTCATAAACATCCGTTTATTGTAGCGATTGATGCCTGCTTAGGAAGAGTGAAAAGTGTAGGCTCCTTCCAAATTGGAGATGGACCGTTAAAGCCTGGAGCGGGTGTACAAAAGGAGCTGCCAGAGGTAGGAGATATTCATATTAATGGGATCGTCAATGTGAGCGGCTTTATGGAATACTTCGTTCTCCAAAACACACGCCTTCATCTTGTCATGTCTATGGCCAATACACTTTCTGAAAGTCTATCTCATATTGATCAAATGGATTGGACAAGAGAAAAAAGCCGTTCTCTCTTCGCTCCTATTCAAAATATCACTGGGAGAATATAAAAAAGACCATCTCGTATCAAGATGGTCACTCTGATGATTCTCTCGTAGAAAGCAATTCGAGGATTCTTTCTAAATCTTCGTTCGAGAGAAATTCAATCTCTATTTTTCCTTTTTTCTTCTGTTTCTTGATCGACACTGAAGTGCCAAAGTAGTTTTGCAAGAAAGACTCTCTTTCTTTCAACACTCGATCCTTTGGTGCTTCTTTTTTCTTTGTTTCACGTGGAACATTTTCGTTTAATTGCTGAACAAGTTTCTCAACCTGACGTACGTTTAACCCCTCGTCCACAATTTTCTTTACCAATGGCGCCAGCTTATTTTTGTTTTTCAAGCTAAGCAAGGTTCTTCCATGACCCATCGATAACTTTCCATCTGCAATCAGCTTTTGTACTTCATCCGGTAAAGTCAAAAGACGGAGATGGTTCGCAATATGCGGTCTGCTCTTCCCTAATCGCTTCGCTAATTCCTCTTGCGTCACACTTAGGTGATCTAGTAAGGAAGCATAGGCTTCCGCTTCTTCTAATGGAGATAAATCCTCGCGTTGCAGATTTTCTAAAAGGGCAATCTCTCTCATGAGCGTTTCTGAAAATTCTCTGACGATCGCAGGAATCGTTGTCAGACCAGCTTGTTGTGCTGCACGGAAACGACGTTCTCCTGCTACAATGTCATATCCTTTAATCGATTTACGGACAATGATCGGCTGTAAAACACCGTGCTGCTGAATGGATTCTTTGAGATCAGACAATGCATCTTCATCAAACGTTTTCCTTGGCTGATACGGGTTTGGACGCAAATCCTTTATTTTGATTTCTTCAACCGTTTCTTCATTTGAGTCTACAGTGTTAAATAGTGCATTAATACCCTTTCCAAGACCTTTAGCCATTCGCATCCACTTCCTTTGCTAAGTCTAAATAGACATCTGCACCTCTTGAACGTGGATCATACAAGATAATCGGTTTCCCATGACTAGGCGCTTCACTCAGTCTTACATTTCGCGGAATCACGGTCTGATAGACTTTATCTCTAAAGTATTTCTTCACTTCTTCGATGACTTGAATCCCAAGATTTGTTCGTGCATCAAGCATTGTCAGCAAGACACCTTCAATGGCGAGATCCGTATTTAAATGTTTTTGCACGAGACGAACGGTGTTTAACAATTGGCTCAATCCTTCAAGCGCATAATATTCGCACTGTACCGGGATTAAAACGGAATCGGATGCTGTTAACGCATTAATTGTCAGTAATCCGAGTGATGGCGGGCAGTCAATAATCATATAATCATAATTTTGCTTAACAGATTCAAGTGCTCTCTTCAATCTCACTTCACGTGAAATCGTAGGCACAAGCTCTATTTCAGCCCCTGCAAGCTGTATCGTCGCAGGAATGACATCAAGATTTTCGACCTCTGTCGTCTTAATCACATCAAGAACATCTGCATCATCAACTAAAATATCGTACACGCACTTCTCTACGTCGGCCTTCTCAATCCCAATACCACTCGTGGCATTGCCCTGCGGATCAATATCAACTAACAACACTCGTTTACCTATGTATGCTAAACACGCACTCAAATTAACAGAAGTTGTCGTCTTCCCGACGCCGCCCTTCTGGTTGGTAATCGCTATGATTTTTCCCACGATGTCACCCACTTTCAACTTAACAAGTTTCTCATTCATTCATACTTCCTATTCTATCAAAAAAAGTATGAAACGTTTGCTTTTTTTGTTTCTCCATTATATATTCGTCAGCAAATGTCTATTTTCGTACATGAAAAGACGAACTTAAACGTAGTAAAAAATATATCAATATATCTTTTTGAAGAAAAAGATATCATAAAAAACCCTCACTTCCATCAAAAGTGAGGGGCACTTGTCAAAAATGTAATCCACCAATTGTACGGCCTTCGTTCACAATAATCTTAGGGGTCACCGTTTTATAGCTTCTCTTTTTTAAGAATCCATAGGGGGTCTTAATGGTAAATGTCGCATGTCCTACAGCATCGCCTGTTTTGGCATAGGCCTGCCACACAATCTTTGAACAATAAGTTGGGTCCAGTGATTGAATAGACATCGTGATGGAGTATCGAGCCTTTGGATGAGCTTTCACATAATCGCGCGCCCATTCCCCTGCCAGGTCTGCTGTTTCCTCTTGATTAATACGAATAACCTTTGTATTGGCATTATAGCGAAACCAGTTAAGAATGGAATCAAGCTGAGGATGCTGTCGAAACCCTGGAATAGAAGCAAAGCTTTTCTCATTAATGACGATACCTGCATGTCCAACGATGCCCTTCAAAGCATCAGTGTTTGTCACCAATATATCCCCTTTTTTAGGAAAAATATCGGTACCAGGGTACGGCTTTCCTAAAAGGCGCTTGATGGTGTGCGGCTTTTCATTCGTCACAAACTCATCCTGCTTGTTTTGTTGTAAGCCATAATCCTTCAAATGATCTCCAGCTGAAATCAGATCAATTGTGTCGCCCTGAGACTCATGCTCATGATTTAATTGATCTAAAGTGATCTCCTTCGAAACAACACCTTGTTTCTTCAGGACGTTCAGTTCTTTTTTGGTCAACGGACTTTCTTGTGCAGGAACCGTTGGCGAATTCACAGCAAATATGGTTGTTTCATTTGTAAAAAGAAAATAGTAAATAACAAATAATAACAAAATTTATCTTTTTCATTTTCATCGAGTCATGTCACCTCCTTTCCTCTATAAAAATAATATTTTACCAATTTGTGAATAATAATTAAATATAAAGTAGAACCAATAAAAAAAGCTGACGAGTGGATCTCATCAGCTTTTCTCTATTTAGGAATTCGAATCGTTAATTGGATATATTCCTCAAATTCTTCTTCCTCGGTATTTATTTTAAGCCCGCTGTCTTCTACCATATGGAGAGACTGGCGAATGGTATTCATCGCAATTCGTGTATCACGACTAAACGCCTTACGTTTTGGCTTCGGTTTGCGATCTGTTTTTTGTTCAAGCATTTTCACTACACGCTCTTCAGTCTGTTTTACATTCAGCTGCTTTTCGATGATTTCCTGCAATAGCGCGATTTGTAATTCTGGAAGCTTTAGGGGTACAAGTGAACGTGCATGCCTTTCAGAGATTTTTTTCTCTAGGATGGCCTGTTGTACCTCTTCAGGCAACTTTAAAAGTCTTAATTTGTTTGCAACAGTTGATTGTCCCTTACCTAAACGCTGAGCAAGCGCTTCCTGTGTTAAATCATGAAGCTCTAAAAGACGTGCATAGGCATGAGCCTCTTCAATAGCAGACAGCTCTTCTCTTTGCAAATTTTCAATCAATGCCACAGATGCCGTTTCCGTATCAGTAAAATCTTTTATAATAGCGGGGATTTTCTCCCAGTGAAGAGTCTGTACCGCTCTCCAACGTCTTTCGCCGGCGATCAGTTCATATTTTCCTTCTTCTTCTGTTGGTCTGACAACAATAGGTTGGATAATGCCATGGGTATGAATCGTCGTGGCCAGCTCATGTATCTTTTCTTCTGAAAAAATGGTGCGTGGCTGAAAACGGTTTGGCATAATTGTGTCGACCGGGAGCTCCTGTATCTCTTCCTTTAATGTATCATGCTCAGCAATCTCTGCCTCTATTTCGGTTTCACGCTCAGGATGTTCTTTGTCACCAAGCCCGAAGAAGCGTGAGAGTGAATGCTTCATGAACCTACACCACCTTTAAAAACTACCTTTTTATAATTCTATTTTCTCATGTTTTTTCCTTCTGTAAAATCTTAAATATTGAAGAAAAACCGACCTTTTACATGATCAACCTTCTATTGGTGATTTATTAGGTGTTCCTGGTTTTCTAGGATATTTTTTTGGTGTTTGCTTTTTCTTTTCGATGACAATGATGTTCCGTTCGCTTTCTTCTAAAGGAAGAACAAAGGAATGCTTTTCAACAACCTCTCCTCCGAGGACAGTAACGGCTTTCTTCCCTGCTTGCATTTCTTCATCAGCAGCAGATGCTTTTAATGCCACAAACAACCCTTCCTTTTTTACAAGGGGCAGACATAGTTCGCTCAATACAGATAAACGCGCAACTGCTCTAGCAGTGACAAGATCATAGCTTTCACGCTTTTCCTTACGTTGTCCAAACGTCTCCGCACGATCATGATAAAAAGTAGTATCTTGTAAGTTTAACCCTTTTGCTAACTCATTGAGAAACGTAATTCGTTTCTGAAGAGAATCAACAATGGTCACATGTAGATGAGGGAAGCAAATTTTAAGAGGAATGCTTGGGAAACCAGCACCAGCTCCTATATCGCAAATCGTCGTTACTTTGTGAAAATCAATGAAAAATGATGCTGAAATTGAATCATAAAAATGCTTTAAATACACTTCTTCCTTTTCAGTAATGGACGTCAAATTCATTTTCTCGTTCCATTCTACAAGCATGCGGAAGTAAGTTTCAAATTGTTCAAGCTGCACAGGAGAAAGAGTCATCCCTTTCTCCTCTAGTGCTGCTGTAAATTGTCCAATGTTCATGCCGACATCCTTTCTATTCTGCTATCTTCGCAATACGTCCCTGCTCTAAATATACTAAAAGGATAGAAATATCAGCAGGGTTAACGCCTGAAATACGAGAAGCCTGTGCAACAGAAAGCGGTCGGACTTCTTTCAGCTTTTGTTTCGCTTCAGTTGCAATTCCTTTGATGGCATCATAATCAATACGATCAGGAATCTTTTTGTTCTCCATCTTTTTCAGCTTTTCAACTTGTTGGAGTGACTTTTCGATATAACCTTCGTATTTAATTTGAATCTCTACCTGCTCACACACATCAGAAGGAAGCGGTGTTTCAGCAGGAGCTAACGTCACAACAGATTCATAGTTCATTTCTGGACGCTTCATCAAATCACTTGCACGAATACCGTCCTTCAGCTCACTTCCACCAAGTGAACGAAGAAATTCTTGTGTCTCTGCTGTGGGTTTAATGATGACAGAATATAAACGTTTTTTCTCTGCTTCAATGGCTTCTTTTTTCTGCTGGTATGCCTGGAATCTTTCTTGAGAAATTAATCCAATATGATAGCCAAGTTCAGTTAATCTTAAATCCGCATTGTCATGACGAAGAAGCAAACGATACTCTGCACGGGATGTTAAAAGACGGTAAGGTTCATTTGTTCCCTTTGTGACAAGATCATCAATGAGAACACCGATATATGCATCAGATCGGCTTAAAATGACTTCTTCTTTACCCAATGCTTTTCTTCCTGCATTAATACCTGCCATAATTCCTTGACCTGCTGCTTCCTCATAGCCAGACGTACCATTAATTTGGCCAGCTGTATATAAACCAGAAATTTTCTTCGTCTCGAGTGTAGGCCACAACTGAGTAGGCACAATTGCATCATACTCAATGGCATAACCCGCTCTCATCATTTGTACATTTTCAAGCCCTGGGATGGTAGAAAGCATGCGCTGCTGTACATCCTCTGGAAGACTTGTAGATAATCCTTGAACATACACTTCCTGCGTATTACGACCTTCTGGCTCTAAGAAAATTTGATGTCTTGGTTTGTCATTGAAACGAACCACTTTATCTTCAATGGAAGGGCAGTATCTAGGACCAGTTCCTTTAATCATACCTGAATACATTGGAGAACGGTGAAGATTCTCATCAATAATTTGATGTGTTTCTAAACTCGTATAAGTTAACCAGCATGGCAGTTGATCTGTGATATATTCAACCGTTTCATAGGAGAACGCCCGCGGAACATCATCACCTGGTTGAATTTCTGTTTTACTATAGTCAATCGAGTGACTATTCACTCGAGGAGGTGTTCCTGTTTTAAAGCGAACCAAATCGAATCCTAACTCTGCTAAGTGATCCGATAATTTGATGGATGGTTGCTGGTTATTAGGACCACTTGAATACGATAGATCCCCTAAAATAATACGACCTTTTAAGAAAGTCCCAGTCGTTAATACAACAGACTTCGCACGATAGTTTGCCCCTGTTTGTGTAACGACACCTTTACATTCATCATCTTCTACAATTAAATGATCCACCATACCTTGAAGCATTGTCAGGTTCGGTTCATTTTCCATTGTTTTTTTCATTTCATGCTGATATTGGAACTTGTCTGCTTGCGCTCTTAAAGCACGAACAGCAGGTCCTTTCCCCGTATTCAGCATGCGCATTTGAATATGCGTCTTATCTATATTTCGTGCCATTTCTCCGCCCAGTGCATCAATTTCTCTAACGACAATCCCTTTTGCAGGACCACCTACGGACGGATTACATGGCATAAAAGCAACCATATCGAGGTTGATAGTCAATACAAGTGTTTTAGCGCCCTGTCTTGCAGAAGCAAGAGCAGCCTCAACCCCAGCATGACCGGCACCCACGACGATGACGTCATAATTGCCAGCTTCATAACCCATTTCTTATGTTCCTCCCTTTACTTTCCTAAACAGAATTGAGAGAATAACTGATCAATCAAGCTTTCATGAACAGCATCTCCTATAATTTCACCGAGCTGTTCCCAGCAGCGTGTTAAATCTATTTGAACAATGTCGATTGGTACGTCCATTTCAATTCCTTCAAGAGCATCTTCAATTGATTGTTTTGCTGCCTGAAGAAGAGCAATATGCCTTGTATTACTTACATACGTTAAATCTCCACTTTCAATTGATCCAGTGAAGAACAGTGATTGAATCGCCATTTCAAGCTCATCAATGCCCTTTTCTTGTAATAATGATGTAGTGACCACCGGACGATCCTTTGCTAACTGCTTGACCTTTTCTACATCAAGCTTAGGCTCAAGGTCTGTCTTATTCACAATCACGATGATATCCATACCTGAGACAGCCTCAAAAAGCTTAATATCTTCTTCTGATAATTCTTCGCTATAATTGAGCACAAGTAAAATCAGGTCAGCTTCTTTTAAGACCTGTCTAGATCGTTCAACCCCTATACGTTCAACAATGTCCTCTGTCTCACGTATACCCGCAGTATCAACAAGACGGAGAGGTACGCCTCTTACATTCACATATTCCTCAATAACGTCTCTCGTAGTTCCAGGAATATCTGTGACAATAGCCTTTGTTTCCTGTACAAGGCTATTCAGCAAAGAAGATTTTCCAACATTCGGCCTTCCTATAATTACAGTGGATAAGCCCTCCCGAAGGATTTTCCCTTGCTGAGAAGTCGAGAGCAACGATTCAATTTCTTTTTTGACGGATGTCGCTTTTTCCACTAAGACGCGATGTGTCATTTCTTCAACATCGTCATACTCAGGGTAGTCAATATTGACTTCAATATGCGCCAGTGTTTCTAGGATCTCGCCGCGCAGTCGCTGAACCAAACCGGAGAGACGTCCCTCCATTTGAGTGATTGCTACATTCATCGCTCGATCCGTCTTTGCCCGAATCAAGTCCATGACAGCCTCCGCTTGCGATAGATCTATTCTTCCATTTAAGAAAGCACGCTTTGTGAACTCACCTGGCTCCGCTAATCTTGCTCCTTCTCTTAAAGCAAGCTGCAATACTTTATTGACCGTTACAATTCCGCCATGGCAGTTAATCTCAATAACGTCTTCTCTCGTAAATGTTTTTGGCGCTCGAAGTACTGACACCATGACCTCTTCTATTACTTGATCAGTCCTTGCATCCACGATATGACCATAATGAATGGTATGAGAATCCACTGATACAAGTTTTTTCTCCTTAGGCCCTTTATACATCCTATCAGCGATCTGCACCGCTTCAGGCCCACTTAAACGAATAATCGCAATTGCTCCTTCACCCATCGGTGTCGAAATGGCTGCAATTGTATCCATCGCTCAATCACCTCTTTCTCTACTTTAATAGACAGTCTTTTATCTATTAAATGGACGTTGTCCATCTCTATATCAAAAACGCTTAATCCAAAATTTAAAGATACCATAAATGAAAGCGAAGTGAAAGTATCCTCTATATAATTATCCACAGCTTTGCATCCTATCTATTTTAACACTTAACTTATCCACATGTGAATAACGACGTTCTAAACTTATCTTCACATCTTACACCGAAACCCGATAAATTTAAACGCCCCGATGTCTTTGTTTACTTGTAGAAATAGCATTTTCCACTCAAATTACACCCTAACTTTTTAGAAATAAAGGATGAATCTTCTATAGAAACACAATTTTTCAATAAAAAAAGACTAAAATCCAGCTTTGCTGAATTCTAGTCTTTCTGTTATTTTTTATACAGCACCACAACATGACGCTTGCTGCCTGTATCTTCCGATGCCGTTGCTAATTCTTTAGAAAAAGCAGCGATCGTATCATGAATTACTTTTCGTTCGTTCGAAGGCATTGGTTCTAAATGAACCTTTCTCTTCGTTTTTAAAACTTTGTTTGCTGTCTTGACGGCATATTGTTCAAGTGCTTCTTGTCGCTTCTTCCTATAATCTCCAATATCAATGGTAATATGATGATACTGATCAGAATAGCGATTAAACACTAACTGTACCAAGGTTTCTAAAGAGTACAAAGTTTGACCTCTTTTTCCAATCATTAATGATGTTTTATCTCCATCAATGTGGAAAGAAATCTTTTTCGGCTCCTGTTTGGAAACAATCTTCGCTTTAGGATCAATGGATTTAACAATATTATCTAAATACTGTGTAGCTAATTTAAGAGCATTTCTCTTTTCTATCAGCTTGACTACAGCTTGTCTTTTACCAAATAATCCTAAGAACCCTTTATTTCCTTCATCCAAAATTGTGATATCTACTTCTTCTTTTAGAAGCTGAATTTGTTTAAGTCCGGAATCTACTGCTTCTTCGATTGTGCGACCGACAGCAGTTATTTCCTTCATTTTTTATTCCCGCCAGCTTTTTCTTTTGTATCTAATTTTACTTGAGGAGTTTTAATCACTAATGTTTGGATGATCATGAAAATGTTACCTACAACCCAGTACAATGAAAGTGCTGCTGGGAAACTAATGGCAAATACAATGATCATAATCGGCATAACCCATAGCATGATAGCCATTTGAGGGTTGTCCGACGGATTTCCAGCCATCATCAGCTTTTGCTGAATGAAAGTAGCTACCCCCGCAATGATCGGTAATAGGAACAATGGATCTGGACTGCCTAAGTCAAACCATAAGAATGTATGCTTTTTAATTTCTGCTGTTCTCATAATTGCATGATAAAAACCAATTAGGATTGGCATCTGAATTAAAATTGGGAAACAGCCAGCCAATGGATTGACGCCATTCTTTTGGAAAAGGGCCATTGTTTCCTGCTGAAGCTGCTGCTGAGTTTTTTGATCTTTAGAGCTATATTTTTCACGAAGCTTTTTAATTTCAGGCTGCAATGCTTGCATTGCTTTTGTACTTCTTAACTGCTTAATCATTAATGGTAAAATGAGCAAGCGGATTAACAGTGTCACAATAATGATTGCAACCCCGTAGTTTTCACCAGTCAAATTTGCCATGTATGTGATTAATTGTGATAGCGGGTAAACAATATAAGAGTTCCAAAATCCCTTACTATCTGATGTGATTGGTTCATTAATTTGTGTACATCCTGCCAATAGAACCAATGCGCCAATCAAGCTAAATATTAGTAATAATCGCCTTTTCAACAAGATTCCTCCCATTACTTCAAACTTTATTTAAGTTGGAATTGATTACGAAAGTGACTCACCTAATCAGTATGGTAACATTTTTTCATTACAAAGTGGTGGTTTCATTTTAGTTCACTAGATGAAGGAAGCGCTTTTAAAAATTGATTCAACGAAAGTTTCTATTACGAAGACTTTTTCGGTTGTTGTTGATAAACAGCGGATTTTCTAAATAAATGTTGGAGAGACTTTTTTGTTTCTTCAAAGGTCAATTCACTTGCTGGTTTTCTTGCAATGACAATGTAGTCTTTTTCTTGCTTTAACTTATGACCTTCCTCTAAAAACACCTGGCGGATCAGTCGTTTAATTCGATTTCTCATCACTGCATTACCAATCTTCTTACTGACAGACAATCCTAAACGCAGTTCATCTTGATTTGGTTGGTCCAGCTGGTAAATAACGAATTGGCGGTTCGCCATTGATTGACCTTTTTTAAACACTTTTTGAAACTCTTCATTTTTTTTTAGCCTGTTTCGCTTCTTCATGTTTTCTTCCACTCCGATAAAAACTGACAGTTCAATTACGATTTTATGTAAAAAAGACCACTGACATTATTCAGTGGCCTAAGCTGATAATTTTTTTCTACCTTTGCTGCGGCGTCGCTTTATAACTAGACGTCCGTTTTTAGAACTCATACGGCTGCGGAAGCCATGAACTTTACTACGCTTACGGTTATTTGGTTGAAACGTTCTTTTCATTTATGACACCTCCCTGAGGAATAGCTGTTTAAGACAGTCTAACTCATTATATTTGTGTAACACATCGATTGTCAATATCAATGATAAAACTCTTATTATCAACCTTATAAGCATAACATAATTTATCAAACGAAGAAACCTTCTTTTTCAGTTTCCAAGATTTTATTCTTTTTTTCCTCCTAAAAGGACTCCAAAACAAGGGTGTGGATATTTTTCCGGCATATTTAGACTATCCACATCCATTATCGACATTTTTTTCACACAAATAACCGATGTGGATAATTATTTTTCAACAGGATGTAAAATGTGTGGATAAGTTTGTGACACCCATTGCACCATCTCGTTTATTTTGATATTATATTTGTGTTTTAACTCTTAATTACTTATCTGACCTATTTGCGTTATCCACAATCTGTGGATAAGCTGTGGAAAGATATTACACAGGTTGTTGAATTGTTTATCCACAGACTGTGTAATTTGTCGAAAAGACGTTTTTCTACTATATTATTTGTTTTCAACAATGTATGTGCACGAATGGTGATGACCATTTGCTCTTTTTCGTGTTCTATAACAGTTTGATACTGGTCATTTTAAAAAGAAAAGGAGGGGGGAGAAGCCTTATGGAAAATATTTTGGATCTCTGGAATAAAGCACTTCAAAAAATAGAGACAAAGTTGAGCAAACCCAGTTTTGAGACATGGATGAAATCGACAAAAGCCCATTCTCTTCAAGGTGATACGCTCACAATTACGGCACCTAATGAATTTGCTAGAGACTGGCTGGAATCAAGATATCTTCACTTAATTGCTGATACCATCTACGAACTGACAGGTGAAGAGCTCAGCATTAAATTTATCATTCCTCAAAATCAAGATGAAGTGGAAGCTATGCCAAAGTCTCCAATTAAAAAAATGTCTAAAGAAGATCCCGTCGATATTCCACAAAATATGCTGAATCCAAAATATACATTTGATACTTTTGTTATTGGTTCAGGCAACCGATTTGCGCATGCCGCTTCACTTGCAGTTGCGGAAGCACCAGCAAAAGCATATAATCCGCTCTTTATTTATGGGGGCGTTGGTTTAGGAAAGACTCACTTGATGCATGCGATTGGTCATTATGTCATCGACCATAATCCATCAGCCAAAGTGGTCTATCTATCATCTGAAAAATTTACAAATGAATTTATCAACTCAATCCGAGACAACAAAGCTGTCGATTTCCGTAATCGCTATCGGAATGTCGATGTGCTTTTGATAGATGATATTCAATTTTTAGCAGGAAAAGAACAAACACAAGAAGAGTTTTTCCATACATTCAACACACTTCACGAAGAAAGTAAGCAAATCGTCATTTCTAGTGATCGGCCGCCGAAAGAAATTCCGACACTTGAAGACAGATTACGCTCTCGATTCGAATGGGGCTTAATCACAGACATTACCCCGCCAGATTTAGAAACACGTATTGCAATTTTACGAAAAAAAGCAAAAGCAGAAGGCTTAGACATTCCAAATGAAGTCATGCTTTATATTGCCAATCAAATCGACAGCAATATTCGTGAACTGGAGGGTGCTTTGATTCGTGTCGTTGCTTACTCTTCTTTAATTAATAAAGACATCAATGCGGATCTAGCAGCTGAGGCGCTAAAGGACATCATTCCTTCGTCGAAGCCAAGGATCATTACAATTAAAGATATTCAAAGAATTGTAGGGCAGCAATTTAATATTCGTTTAGAGGATTTCAAAGCGAAGAAACGTACGAAGTCAGTTGCTTATCCAAGACAAATTGCCATGTATCTCTCTAGAGAAATGACCGATTCCTCTCTGCCTAAAATAGGAGAAGAATTTGGAGGTCGTGATCATACGACTGTCATTCATGCTCATGAGAAGATTTCGAAATTAATCGTTGAAGATGAACAGCTTCAGCAGCATGTGAAAGAAATAAAAGAACAATTGAAATAACCTAGCTGATATAATAAGTACGGGAAAATGTGAATAACTAGAGCATAGTCATACACAGTCTGTCCACATGTGGATAGGCTGTCTTTCCTTTCTTTTTACCGACTTATCCACATATTCACAAGCCCTACTATTACTTCTACGATTTTTATTAATAAAATATATATACATGTCATTAAGAAAATTTAGGAGGACCACTATGAAATTCACGATTCAAAAAGATCGTCTTGTCGAAAGTGTCCAAGATGTATTAAAGGCCGTATCCTCTAGAACAACGATACCTATTTTGACAGGGATAAAAATTGTTGCATCTGATGAGGGGGTTTCTCTCACAGGAAGTGACTCCGATATCTCAATTGAATCCTTTATTTCTCTAAGAGATGGAGATTTAGAAGTGATCACGATTGATCGTCCAGGGAGTATTGTGCTTCAGGCCCGCTTCTTTAGTGAAATTGTGAAGAAACTGCCAATGGCTACTGTCGAAATTGAAGTAGAACAAAATCACCTCACCATCATCCGTTCTGGTTCAGCGGAATTTAACTTAAACGGCTTAGATGCTGAGGAATATCCGCATCTTCCGCAAATTGAAGAGCATCATGCATTTCAAATTCCGACAGACTTGCTTAAAAACTTAATTCGTCAAACCGTTTTTGCAGTGTCCACCTCAGAAACACGACCTATCTTGACAGGTGTAAACTGGAGGGTGGAAAAAGGTGAATTAATATGCACAGCGACGGATAGCCACCGTCTTGCTTTAAGAAAAGCAAAGTTGGATATTGACGAGGAAAGCTCATACAATGTCGTGATTCCAGGGAAAAGTTTAACAGAGTTAAGTAGAATCCTTGATGACGGACAAGATCTTGTGAGCATCGTAATTACAGAAACGCAAGTTCTCTTTAAAGCACAAAACGTGTTGTTCTTCTCAAGATTGCTGGATGGTAATTATCCAGATACAGCTCGCCTGATCCCGCAGGAAAGTAAAACGGATGTCGTGGTCAACACGAAGGAATTCCTTCAAGCCATTGATCGTGCATCACTTTTGGCAAGAGAAGGGCGCAATAACGTCGTAAAGCTGTCAGCTGATCCTGAACAAAGCCTTGAGATTTCTTCTAATTCACCTGAAATTGGTAAAGTAGTCGAAACGGTTCAAGCAGATGACATTAAAGGGGAGGACCTCAAAATCTCCTTCAGTCCAAAATATATGCTAGATGCGTTAAAAGTATTAGAGGGAACTGAAATTCATGTAAGCTTCACTGGAGCCATGAGACCGTTCCTATTGCGCACGCCAAATGATGATTCAATCTTGCAGTTGATTCTTCCAGTCAGAACATATTAATTCAATCTAAAATAGCTGCTGTGAGAGTGCACAGCAGCTTTTCTTGACGTTTACCATGCTTTCTTTCATCCCAGTTCGCTTTCCCCCTTTCCTTCTTGTCTTGTTTTTTAGTACAATTAGATATTAGTGATATTGAAAGAGGTCGATACAATGCCTAATCTTATAACCATTGAGAAAGAAATGATTACATTAGGGCAATTTTTGAAATTAGCCGAAGTTATCCAATCTGGCGGAATGGCGAAATGGTTTTTAAGTGAACATGAGGTGTTCATTAATCAAGAGCCAGATAATAGACGGGGACGCAAACTATACCCAGGAGATGTTGTCGAGATAGAAGGTTATGGCACATTTCAAGTTGTGAATTAGAAACGGGTGACAATACATGTACATTCAAAGTCTGGCGTTAACTTCATACCGAAACTATGAACACACCGAGCTTCAATTCGACAACAAGGTGAATGTCATGATCGGTGAGAATGCCCAAGGTAAAACGAACTTGATGGAAGCGATCTATGTATTGTCGATGGCAAAGTCGCATCGTACGTCAAATGATAAAGAACTTATCCGATGGGACCAAGACTATGCTAAAATAGAAGGTAGAGTCATCAAAAAAAATGGTCCACTCCCAATGCAGCTCGTGATCTCAAAAAAAGGGAAAAGGGGCAAGGTCAATCACATTGAACAACAGAAGCTCAGTCATTATGTTGGTGCGTTAAATACCATCATGTTTGCACCAGAGGACTTAAGTCTTGTAAAGGGCAGCCCGCAAATCCGCAGAAGATTTCTCGATATGGAGATTGGACAAGTTTCTGCTGTCTACTTGCATGATTTATCGCTCTATCAAAAAATTCTCTCTCAGCGGAATCATTACTTGAAACAATTGCAGACAAGAAAGCAAAAGGATCAAGCGATGCTGGAGGTTTTAACAGAGCAGTTGATTGATGCGGCAGCGAAAGTTGTCAAAAGACGACTGACTTTTACGAAACAGCTTGAAAAATGGGCGCAGCCGTTGCATTTTGGCATTTCTAGAGAGCTAGAAACACTCACGCTCCAATACCACACGGCGATAGAGGTATCAGAAGCGTCAGACTTGTCGAAAATAAAGAATAGCTATGAAGAATCGTTTCAGAAACTAAGAGACAGAGAAATAGACCGAGGAGTGACGCTGTGGGGACCTCACAGAGATGACCTTCTTTTCTTTGTGAATGGTCGGGATGTTCAGACATATGGCTCTCAAGGGCAGCAAAGAACAACAGCTCTTTCACTAAAGCTGGCAGAAATCGACTTGATACACGAAGAGATTGGAGAATATCCCATTCTTCTACTCGATGATGTTTTATCTGAACTTGATGATTACAGACAGTCTCATTTGCTCCATACCATTCAGGGACGTGTACAGACCTTCGTCACCACAACAAGTGTTGAAGGCATCGATCACGCCACCTTGAAAGAAGCGGAAATTTTCAGAGTAGCCAGTGGAAAAGTAATTGACTGATAAATGAGGTGTGGGTCTTGTATATTCATTTAGGTGATGATTGTGTTGTTTCTACACGAGAGATTGTCGCAATTGTTGATTACAAAATGAGGTCGTCTTCTGTTGTAGAAGAGTTTCTCCAAAAACAAGAAGGACAAATCATTTCGTTATCACAAGGGACACCCAAATCCATCGTCGTCACAACTAAATCTGTTTATTACTCTCCTCTTTCCTCAAGCACGCTCAAAAAACGTGCTTCATTTGTGATTGAAATTGAAGTCTAAAAGCTCAATTCATATAAATATATCGTTTAAGAAAAGTGTAGGTGAATGTACGTGGCAATGGAACAGCAACATAATAGTTATGATGAAAATCAGATACAGGTGCTTGAAGGACTAGAAGCTGTTAGAAAACGTCCAGGAATGTACATTGGGTCAACCAGTGCAAAAGGACTTCACCATCTTGTATGGGAAATTGTCGACAACAGTATTGATGAGGCTTTAGCTGGATATTGCACAGATATTACGGTGCAAATTGAAAAGGATAATAGCATTACAGTGAAAGATAATGGCCGCGGAATTCCTGTTGGGATTCATGAGAAAATGGGACGTCCTGCTGTAGAGGTTATTATGACTGTTCTTCACGCTGGCGGTAAATTTGACGGCAGCGGTTATAAAGTATCTGGCGGTCTGCATGGCGTAGGGGCATCTGTTGTTAATGCGTTATCTACGACCTTAGACGTGACCGTATATCGTGATGGGAAAATTCATTATCAACAATTCAAACGCGGTGTTCCAGTTGGAGATTTAGAGATCATTGGTGAAACAGATGTTACAGGGACAACCACTCATTTTGTGCCAGATACAGAAATTTTTACTGAAACCATTGAATTTGATTACGACACACTTGCCAACCGTGTACGTGAGTTAGCTTTCTTAACAAAAGGTGTCAACATCGTTATTGAAGATTTACGTGAGGGGAAAGAACGACGAAATGAATACTGCTATGAAGGCGGTATTAAGAGCTATGTAGAACATTTAAATCGCTCAAAAGAAGTCGTTCATGAAGAACCCGTTTACATTGAAGGTGAAAAAGATGGAATCACGGTTGAAGTGGCATTACAATATAACGATTCCTATACAAGCAACATCTATTCCTTCGCCAACAATATCAACACGTATGAAGGCGGAACACACGAAGCAGGCTTTAAAACAGGGCTGACGCGTGTCATCAATGATTATGCTCGTAAAAATGGCGTATTCAAAGATGGAGACTCGAATTTGAGCGGTGAAGATGTGCGAGAAGGCTTAACAGCCATTATCTCCATCAAACATCCAAATCCTCAATTCGAAGGACAAACGAAGACAAAGCTTGGGAACTCAGAAGCAAGAACCATTACCGACTCCCTTTTCTCTGAAGCACTTGAGAAATTCCTCTTAGAGAACCCTGATGCTGCAAAGAAAATTGTGGAGAAAGGCGTGATGGCAGCTCGTGCAAGAATGGCTGCCAAAAAGGCACGTGAGCTGACAAGACGTAAAAGTGCACTGGAAGTCTCCAGCTTACCAGGGAAACTGGCGGACTGTTCTTCTAAAGACCCTTCCATCTCTGAACTTTATATCGTAGAGGGAGATTCTGCGGGCGGATCTGCTAAGCAAGGCCGTGATCGTCACTTCCAAGCGATCTTACCGTTAAGAGGGAAGATCTTAAACGTTGAAAAAGCGCGACTAGATAAAATTCTATCGAACAACGAAGTTCGTTCTATGATTACAGCGTTAGGAACTGGAATCGGTGAAGACTTCACTTTAGAGAAAGCTCGCTATCACAAAGTTGTGATCATGACGGATGCGGATGTCGATGGTGCCCATATTCGCACGCTGCTCTTAACGTTCTTCTATCGCTACATGCGTGAAATCATTGAAAACGGTTATGTGTATATTGCGCAGCCACCTTTATTTAAAGTGCAGCAAGGTAAACGTGTTGAGTATGTGTATAACGATAAACAGCTAGATGAGCTGCTAAAGACATTGCCTCAAACACCAAAACCTGGACTTCAGCGCTATAAAGGTCTTGGAGAAATGAACGCAACTCAGCTTTGGGAAACAACAATGGATCCTGATGCGAGAACACTTCTTCAAGTGACGCTTGAGGATGCGATTGATGCTGATGAGACATTTGAAATGTTGATGGGAGATAAAGTAGAACCGAGACGAAACTTTATCGAAGAAAATGCACAATACGTGAAAAATCTTGATATTTAGATAGGTCCCCTTGAGAACAACCTTATTTCTTGTTTGGAATAAGGTTGTTTTTCAAGATTTAGGCCTGTGAAACGAATGTCCTGGTTTTCTATGTTTCGTTGATTTTCTAGTAAATTAATGTGTATAAAGCAGAGATTATTGATATAATGAAGAATAGTCTTGTGAAGATAAATACATATTTTACTCCCACATAATTTATTTCATGTGATACGTAAAGGGAGGTTCTTATAGTGAGTGAACAACATACACCAAATGTACGCGAAGTGAATATCAGCCAAGAAATGCGTACGTCCTTTTTAGATTATGCAATGAGTGTGATTGTGTCGCGTGCATTACCAGATGTGCGTGACGGATTAAAGCCCGTGCATCGAAGAATTTTGTATGCGATGAATGACCTAGGTATGACAAGTGATAAACCATTTAAGAAATCTGCACGTATCGTCGGGGAAGTTATCGGTAAGTATCATCCTCACGGTGACAGCGCTGTATACGAAGCGATGGTTCGTATGGCGCAAGACTTCAACTATCGTTATATGTTAGTAGATGGTCATGGAAACTTTGGTTCAGTCGATGGAGACGGAGCAGCGGCGATGCGTTATACCGAGGCGCGTCTATCGAAGATTTCTATGGAAATCCTCCGTGATATCACTAAGGATACCATTGATTATCAAGATAACTATGACGGCAGTGAAAGAGAGCCAATGGTGATGCCTGCAAGATTCCCGAACTTATTGGTCAACGGAGCGACAGGAATTGCTGTAGGAATGGCGACCAATATTCCGCCACACCAATTAGGTGAAGTGATTGATGGGGTATTGGCTATCAGTCAAAACCCTGAAATGACCACACAGGAACTTATGGATATCATCCCAGGCCCAGATTTCCCAACAGCAGGTCAAATCATTGGCCGAAGTGGTATTCGGAAGGCGTATGAGACAGGGCGCGGCTCTATCACATTAAGAGCAAAATCGGATATTGAGGAAACATCTAGTGGTAAACAGCGCATTGTTATCAATGAGATCCCTTACCAAGTCAACAAAGCCCGTTTAATTGAAAAAATTGCTGATCTTGTGCGTGATAAAAAGATTGATGGCATTACAGATTTGCGCGATGAATCAGATCGTAATGGTATGCGTATTGTCATTGAACTGCGTAGAGATGCAAACGTTCATGTTCTATTAAACAATCTTTATAAACAAACGACACTTCAAACGTCTTTTGGTATCAACTTATTAGCACTTGTTGATGGACAGCCGAAAGTCTTGTCCCTCAAACAATGTCTTGAGTATTATCTAGAGCATCAAAAAGTGATCATTCGCAGAAGAACAGCGTATGAGCTGCGTAAAGCAGAAGCAAGAGCACACATTTTAGAAGGTCTGAGAATTGCACTTGATCACTTAGATGAAGTCATTGCTTTAATTAGAGGCTCTCAAACTGCAGAAATTGCGAGAAATGGTTTGATGGAAAACTATAGCTTGTCTGAAAAACAGGCACAGGCCATTCTTGATATGCGACTTCAGCGTTTGACTGGTCTAGAACGAGAAAAGATAGAAGATGAATATAAAGGACTTGTTGATTTGATTGCTGAATTAAAAGCCATCTTAGCAGACAATGAGAAAGTACTTGAAATCATTAGAGAAGAATTAATAGAAATCAAAGAGCGCTTCAATGATACTCGCCGTACTGAAATTGTGACAGCGGGTATTGAAACAATTGAAGACGAAGATTTGATTCCTGTTGAGAACATCGTGATTACGCTGACGCATAATGGTTATATCAAGCGTCTCCCTGCATCAACATACCGCAGTCAAAAAAGAGGCGGTAAAGGTGTCCAAGGAATGGGGACCAACGAGGATGATTTCGTTGAACAACTGATCTCAACATCGACCCACGATACAATCCTCTTCTTCTCCAATAAAGGGAAGGTCTATCGTGCGAAAGGGTATGAGATTCCTGAATTCGGACGGACAGCGAAAGGGATTCCGATTATTAACCTTCTTGAAGTAGAAAAAGGAGAGTGGATTAACGCCATTATCCCAGTAAGCGAATTTGATGAAGATTCGTACCTCTTCTTTACAACAAGACACGGTGTATCGAAACGAACAACATTGTCTCAGTTTGCAAACATTCGAAACAATGGTCTTATTGCTCTGAGCCTGCGTGACGAAGATGAACTGATGGCCGTTCGTTTAACCAATGGAGAAAAACAAATCATCATTGGGACGAAAAAGGGGATGCTGATTCGTTTCGCCGAGACAGATGTTCGTGAAATGGGACGTACGGCAGCTGGGGTCAAAGGGATCACACTTTCTGAGGATGACATCGTCGTTGGAATGGAAATCCTTGAGCCAGATGCAAACGTATTGATCGTAACTGAAAGAGGTTATGGTAAATTAACGCCTGAAAAAGAATATCGTGTTCAAACTCGAGGCGGTAAAGGTCTTAAAACATGCAAGATCACTGACAACAATGGTCCGCTTATCACAGTGAAGGCGACCAATGCTGAAGCTGAAGAAGACTTGATGATTATTACAGGGAGCGGTGTCATCATTCGTATGGCCGTTTCAGACATTTCGACAACAGGCCGTGTCACTCAAGGTGTCCGCCTAATCCGTCTTGGTGATGAGGAACATGTCGCAACAGTGGCATTAGTTGAACAATCACAAGAAGACGATGAAGATAATGAAGAGAACGTAGAAAATATAGAGTCAGATCAAGAGCAATCTGAGTAAAATAAAGCCGGTTCTTCACCGGCTTTATTTTTTTTTGAAAAAACATCACTTTTTTTGAAATTTATAATGCTTTTTTCATAGATATGTGTTAATCTTTCAAAGGAGCAAAAAGAGGCTCTATTTTTTATCTCATTCCCCAGTAAAAACTTCTTAGAAAAACAAAATGTTTTTTAAGAAAAATGTTGACTGTTGATAGAGATATATGATATATTTAAGTGGTCGCTTTAAGAGAGTGACACACAAGTTCTTTGAAAACTAAACAAGACAAAACGTACCTGTTAATTCGAGTTTTTATAAAAAAATCCTATGAAACATCATAGGTAGTCAGTCAAACGCTGACGAAAAACAAAACTTCGGTTTTGTACT